>JAJOOS010007691.1:0-56903 GCA_029582725.1 Solanum chiquidenum
CTTATTTTTTTTTGAAATGCTTTCTTGGTAAAGAAAGTTTTAAATTCCTTATGGTTTTAGTGTCTATGCGATGAATGAATGCTAAGAGGCTTGTATTAGACCTCTTCGAGGTCGAGTACGCCGGTTACGACTAAGGGGTGCTCCCGGGTCGGGACAGGTACTCAGACTTCCTTTGATTTGTCTAAAATTGTCATATCAACGTATTATTCCCTTAAGAATGATGTTACCAGCTCTATCATTGGGAAAATTCAGTCAAGTGGTACAATTTGGGTTACTCAGACTCCACCCTCCCCAGACCCAACATACAACTTTTACACAACCAATTTAAACATGGATTTAAACAATTATGGTCTAAAACACAAAAGTAAACATGATACGACAGTATCCCTAAACTAAAATCAACCAACTACGCAAGATTATGCAATAGATCCAACCAAAATATGAGCATGCATCACAAACTACTAAAAATCAAGCCAAGTTTGGGACACCAACCTCAAACATAGAGATAAATGAAAACTAGGCAGCAAATAGGAAAGCAAAAGCAACATTCCTCCGAGCAAATGATCCTCACACAAAAATACCACGCAAAATATGATCTAAATATGAAATGCAAGAGTGCAAGAGTAAAAAAATGTGAAATGAAAGGAAATTTAAAATTTAAAATGGTTAAATCCCATTTTGACCTTTCAGTTCGCACCCAGTCAGCGATGTCACTTATGTCGCCGACCCAGTCGGTGATGTACCGAATGACACTTTTGCGCACCGAAGTTTATATAACTTTGGCCCTTTGGTTGGTCAAAAAAGGGATGCACATCAGGCTCGCCGACATGTTCAGCGAGTCACCGAATAGTAACTGAGCTCGCCTAATTGCCTATTTTCCTCAAATTCCTAATTTTCAACCTGCACATCTAACAACAATTATTCAAATAGCAAAATTAAAAACTAGAAACTTGGGTTGCCTCCCAAGAAGCGCCTTATTTAACGTCGTGGCACAACAAAGACATGCTTTCAAGCTTCATTCTTTAGGTTAACCATGGTAGCACTTGGTAATTGTCCTTCTGGTCTTTGATTTCAATGAGTCGAGATCTGACCCATCTGTGCTTCCAGCTGCTTAATTGATACCGAATGTGAGGTAACTTTTTGAGAAGAGACGTCATCTTTCATTTCCTTTAGCACCTTGTCCAATACTTCCACTTTATTGAGAATGCGAGCAAGCATATCTTCGGTGTGGATATTTTTAGGATCAGCCCTTGGCTCTTTTGGCTTTTGACACTCATGGGGAGGTACATATCGTTCTTTGTCAGTTTCCATCTCTCTCCAATTCGTACCATGATCGCGCCATTCCTTATTTCGGTCTCTTGAACCGCCATCGCAATCCCTGTTCCAACCATGATTCCCACCTGGTCTTGGATAGTTCAGACGAAAACCTCCTCCCTAATTTGCTAAGAAATGTACCTCTTCATTGCACATAGCTTTGAAGTGCGCTTCATCAGGATTTACTCCATCAAATCCGATCACATTCATAGCCTTAGAACCACTTCCCATGACGTGTTTTGTCAATAGGTCCATTTGGGTCATCATTATGGCTATGATATCATCCCGCTCTTGGTACTTTTCCATCTGTTCCTTTGTCAACCCATATTTCAGAGGAGACACTTGAATCTCTGGTGTAGCAATCACAGTTGATTTTTGTCATCTCATTAAGAAGAGTAGATGCTATGTCAAATGGTTGTTGTACGATTCCCCCTCGAATAAGCTGGTCTGCCACACCCTTGTTGACTGAATCTAGATTCAGATAGAAATATTGCAGCAACACATTGTTTGGGATTTCATGTGTTCGACATTAGAGCAGCAATTTTTGGAACCTTAACCATGTCTCATGAATAGGTTCACCATCCACCCGCCTAAAGTTCTTAATGTTATCCCTTAATGTTACCATCTTTGAGGGAGGGAAAAAATATACATAAAATGCATCAGTGAGCTCCTCCCAAGAAGTAATTGATTATCTTGGTAAGTTCACCAACCACTTTGTTGACTCCCCTGTTAGAGAAAAGGGAAACAAACGAAGCCGGACCGACTCTTGAGTAATGTTCTTGAAAGAAAATGGCCCACAAAAATCCACAAAATTTCGGTTGTGGTCATGACGATCCTCGGTCGTAAGACCTCCAAACAGACCCTTCATTTTACAACATAGTGCTAGTCACATGAAACACCGCATTGCCTACAGTCGAAGGCAATTGAATAGCCCCGCACTTCCCAATTGATCTCCATTGACATCGTGTAAATTACCGATGTCATCATCATTGTACCCAATTTGGCTAGCATTGCTCCCGTTAACACTCATCTCTTCACCTCTTTAAAAGCAACCAACAACAAACATAAATAAGTTGATTCAACTACAACATGATCATTTCACAACTAAACTTCACAAAAAGAATTCTAAACACTACTCCCCATCAACGAAACCATTTTTTATAACACTCAACTACACTTCATTCGATTCCAAGTGTAGCCGGTGCCTAACAAGTATAAACCCAACTAAACAATGGGGTCGATCCCACAAGGAGTGATATGGTAAAGAATTCAATTACGAAGTGAAATAATTTTCTAATCATTTGTAAAAGTATACATTTTTGAAACAATAAAATAAATGAGAAGAGGTTGACAATTAACGTCAGATGGGGGATTTGAGTGAACAACTAACAACTACAAACAACCGAGAGTACACAAGTAGAGGGGAGTTCTCGGCAGTGTGATCAATTAAATGCCAATTTTGCAAAATCGGTGATTATTATTTACTAAAAGTCGTTGAATCTTAGTGGGTAGGCTAGGCTTTATGTGCAATAGTCATTTCTCGATCAAATATCACGAATCAAGTAAGTTGTCTTGAACCTCAACAAGCATAACACACATAAACAACCCAATACCTCAATCAATCTACTCTTTCAAGCTAGATTAGTATGATTGAATTTAGACCCACTTTCTAAAGCTAAGTCTGCAATAACGAAATCACTACAATCATCAATTAATAGTTTTAATTCTAAAACCTCTTTCTCAAGCAAGCTTAGAATGCTAAACTAGAATTGCATTTGCAACTACAATTCATCAATTAAAACTCAACCTTTAATTGAACCCACTTAGAATCAACAATAAAATTAGTAAACACTAACATCCATAAGCTAATCAAAATATTCAATTACATAATCACACCCTCAAGAGTGGGGGTTTTATCCAAACATTATAAAAAGTAAGAAATTATTACCAACTATATTCTCCATTTAATTGGGTAATAATCTACGAGTCTTCAAATGCTCCAATCAAAGCTCAAAATTAAAACCAACCCTAAATATCTACTCAAAAAGTGTGAAAACAGTGTTTAGACTGTTGAGGATCAAAAACCCAAAACCGAACAATGTGGGAACTTCTTAGAACCTCCAGAAATCCCTTTTCTTCTTTTGAAAAATGTATTTATATGTTCCTAGAATTTCAGTTTTGGAGCCACTCAGTAAAATAAGTGGGGCTTCGCCTACCAGGTCAGTGATGCGTCTAGTGCTCCTTTCCATCGCCTTCCTGACTTGGCTTTTCATCACTTCTTTGCTACAAGTTTAGACGATAAAAGTCGACATTATTGATCTATTTGGCCTGTTGTGGAACCATCAGTTCTCTCACCGAGTTGGTCTTATCCATGGGCTGGCTTGCTGTAACTTTTGAAGAGATGAAGAGCCACACGGCGACTCGTCGAGTGGCTTTCACGAGTACCAGCCTGGCTTTTATTCAGCTTTTTCGCTCCTTTTTGCCCGGTAATGCCCCTGCTTTGCTCTTTTACCTTCATTGCTAAAAATCACCATTTTAACATCAGTTTATATCATAAATTAGGGATTCATGACTCTAAAACTCTGAATATTAAGCCCTAAATGAGTCGAAATCTCGGACTCATCCGAATCCAGTGTTTGTCCTACACCCAAAGTGGTGTCCTTACTTTCACGACCCAGGGGTACCCCCTATATGTAACATGGCGTATAGAACCTCGAAGGACTCCATAAATGCCACTTAGTCCTCATAATATAGGAAATAGAACCATAAGAGTAAATCATATTTCAAGTCTTAAAAAGTTTTTCATAAAAGAAAGTGGAAGTCTAGACTTGTCTCAATATAGCCATCTATTACAATACTTGAATGAAATAGGGCCTAGCCCATACAACATGTCCGAAAAGGGAAAGTACATGAAAGAAACTACAAAATATGAAAAGTTTTCCTTGAATGATGAGGACTCACCAACAAGCTCAGAAGATACACAAATCCAAGCTTTAGCCACTAGGATGATCACCTCGAGAACCGGACCCTACACTTGGGGAAAATGTAGGAAAAGTAGGCATTAGTATAAAGATGCTCTAAGTATGATAGCCATGCATAAACACCTTTAAAACATGCTAAAAGGAACATTTCATTATAAATCATGCTATATGTCAAGTTTAAACATCATCATACAGATAGTTGGAAAACATAAGTCATAATACAAAGTTCATCATAACACAAGAGGAACACATCATGAATAACCTCAAAGAATACTTGTGCAAGGCATGAATAAGACCCCAAAAATCTCACCCATGCTAAGTAAACCACTTTAGGCCATGATTCATCTCCGTCTTCTTTTAAAACTCTTGAACACTATGAGGTACTTCTCAAGCACATGTTAGTTCCTCATTTCATTGAACACATCGAGATGCTTCTTTAAGCACATCTTAGTTCATTATTATTTTGAACACTATGAGATGCTTCTTCAAGCATGTCTTAGTTCATCGTATTTGAACATTATGAGATGCTTCTTCAAGCATGTCTTAGTTCATTGCATTTGAACACTGTGAGATGTTTTTTCAAGCATGTCTTGGTTCATTATTAAGCTTGTTTTAGTTGGGATATAGCCTTAACCGATATGAGACAATGTGAGCTCTCATATGATCCCTCCCGGTGTTACCCACACTGAAAAGGGTTGGTCTGCTTGCCTAAGGTAGAACTGGTTTATTAGCTTCGTTTCATCCACTAGCTAAGCATCCTACGGGGCACGTAGTTATGTGATAGAAAGATTGCTACAAGAAACTTGGACTCCACTAGGTGAAGGCTTCAATCTCATGATACATGCTTTGGGAAACCTGGACTCTACTAGGTGAGAGTTCCTATTTTGGAAGCCCGGACTCAACTATGTGTGAGCCTCCATCTCATTTCAATATCCATTCGGTGCTAAGCATAAATCCCAAAAGATAGTTATTAAGTCTTAATTAACTCAAGTCTCATGGAAAGATATCCTTGAAAATCAATCGAAGTTAATTCATTATAATAGCTCTTTAGACCATGTGTGAGTAACTATCACCATCCATGATCACTTTTACTCTTAGATTCAATTAGGTAAGAAAAGTATTTCAACCTTATAATCTTCATTATGTGAGAAAACCTTTCACATTAAATTCATTATGAGTTCATGAGAATAAACTTTCAATCAGCCCACAACAACAACAACAACATAATGAATAACACTTCACTCTCAAAGCATCATTAAAGCATTTACATAAACTTCATAAAACAAGCATAATCTGATACTTTACCTCCTTGAGGTTAAAAACCTACTTTCAATCAACACATATAGAATTCAAACATTAGACATGGATTTAATCATAATTTCATGTGAGTCTATCACCTCATGCACCAATTCATACAATTCACCTTTCATCAACAAGGACCCTCATCATATCATCACTTTGAGAAATATGGGGAGTTCATGGGTTCTTGGGGATACAACATAAAACTCATAGGAAATCATCAATCCATACATAATATAACATAATTCAAGCATTAGAATCATTTTTGAAAGAAACCCATGACCTTGGAATCAAACCCTAACTTTTAGGGATTTCTATCTTTGAAAATGGGGTTTTGAAAGGGCTCCATGGATGAAAGTTATCCATGTATGAAGGACTACCATAACTTGATTACAAATACCTATAAATTTCGGTGTGAAAAACCTTGCTTATTGGACCCTAGATTTTCTCCTTCTTCTTCTTCTTTGAACATTCTAGAGAGAATTTTTGAAGAGGAGAGCTTTTTAGAATATTATTTGGGTATTGGGAATTAATGACTTGAATGGTGAGTTTAAATGCTTAAAAACACTTATATAGGTGTACTAAGACTATACAAAACGACCTCACTTAATACTAACTTAAAAAGGAATTACCCACAATAACCCAAGTCACGAGAGGCACCACTAGCCATGGTCCTCACAACTGGCAGTGGTCCTGCTCGTGGTCTTTGGACCAGTAGCTTGGCCACCTTGGATTGTCCACCAATAAGTGAAGGAATTACCATAAGCCTTCCCACGAGCCGTGGTCTTCACCACTAGTCGTGAAGTGGCTCGTGAGGTGAGCCAACTTTGGGATAGCCTTAGTGAGCTACTGCCTCACAACTGTGGGTGGAACCACGAATCGTGGTGGCCACCACAAGCCGTGAAGTCTCTCGTGGTCATGGGCAGTGCCTTGGCAGCTTGGGGAAGCCTTGGCTCTTGCCCCTTTGCCTTGGCTCATGCTCTCTAGTCTTGACTTGTAGCCCTCAAACTTAGCCCTAGTTGGCCTACTAAACTGCAGGGTGTTACATTATCTCCCCCTTGGGGACATTCAACCTCGAATGACGATCTAGATACCTTACGGAAGTAAAGACTCAAGACTAGCAGCCCATCATGCAAGCAACATCAAAATAATGCACCCTACAAAGGATGAAACATCACCTCCATCTCAAACACACTCAATGAATCACAAGGAAGTATAAACTACATCTAACAACCCATTATGCATGAAACTTCAAATTTCTCATCTTTTTTTAGGATGAACTTCCTTCTCCAAGCTCAACGCATGCTCAACACAATCTCAAGGAGTCAATATGCAATTTACTCTAAAAAAGCATAACTAAAGCATGTTTAACAATTCCTCTCATGAAGCATATAGTCAACTCATACTTAATGCACAACAACATGAGGAACAAACAATCTTATAATTCATTTTCGTTCAAAACATAAGCTATCATGAACATGCATAACTTAAGGAGATCATGGAAAACATAAAACACTCATGACTCCAAAACATAAAACAAGCCAACAGGAACTTTTTATCTCAAGCTAGAGTAGGAGTAGAAGAAAAGAGATGAAGACATCGGGACATCACATCGGCCTCGGCCTCCGAAGTAGCACCCTCAACTAAATGATCCCTCTAAAACACCTTTACGGAAGAGAAACTCTATCTCAAGCTCGACCAAAATAAATAGAGGTCTAAAAATGCAACTAATCCCTACCAAGGATAACATCGAGGTCTACCATCTCAAGCTTGACCAAATCAACAAGAGAAACTCTATGGTATAGGGAAACGAGACACTTTCTATAGTCCTCTCAATCCACAATAGAATTACTTACAATAGTGGAGGTAGAAAAAGGTACTAACAACTCATCCGGAAGAACATCAAACCTCCTAGCCACATATGGTGTCATAACACACAATAGCACCGGGATCTAATAAAATATTTACATCTATATGGAAACTATGAACATATCGGTGATTTCATCTGGAGAGCTCTCTTGATCATCTCTAGATCGGAGTGCATAGAAACAGTTTTGCTTAGGATCATTGGAATCCGGACCACTAAGAGATGCTTTTTTGGCCTCTCTCCCTTTTGTCTTAAGTATTGGGAAATCCCTCATCTTGTGACCATCATTACCACAACCATAAAAGCAATCCTTTCCGGCTAGGCACTTACCATAATGTTTCCTTCCACACTTAGTGAAAGTAGGCTTAAGCAACAAAGATTCACTATTACTCCCTCCTTGAGGCTTAGGGTTAGACACCCTCTCTTGGTTGTACCCATGAGTGTTGAGGTAAACTTCATTGGAAAGACATTGTTGTGTTCTAGGTTGACCATATCCCTTAGATCTAGTATTAGAGAAATTCCCATCACCGGTCCTAACCCTTTTTACCTCTCTAGACTTTTCCGTAAGTTTTGGTTCCTTAATTTGTTAGGCATACACCATGAGCCGTGATATATCCATATCATGGAGGAGCATTGCCGTACGACATTCTTTTTCTACCATGTCAGACACGCCCGACATAAACCTTCTCATCTTAGTCCTTGAGTCCACCACCATAGTTGGAGCATACTTGGAGAGTTGGGTGAATTTTAGAGCATATTCTTTAACATTCATACTTCCTTGACGAAGGTTAATGAACTCTTGCACCATTGCTTCCCTCAGCTCGAGGGGGAAGAACCTATCAAGAAATGCTGATTTAAATAATTCCCATTCTAAAGGACCCGCTCCTACGGGTCTCTCTCCCTTCCACTGATCATACCACACTAGAGCAACATATTTTAGTTGGTAAGAGGCTAGCTCCTCCTTCTCTTTCGGAGACACCCCCATAATAGCAAGTACCTTATAGACCTCATCGATAATCCTTTGAGGATCCTCTTCAACTTTGGAGCCATAAGATTCTTGGGAGGGTCATTCTTACAAAATCCCTCACTCTTGAAGCCGCCAAATTCACATTATGATTCACCGGAGCTACAACCTCTCTATTGGATTGAGTCATCACGACTTGAGCCAATACTTGAATATTCGCCCTAAACTCCGCATTAGTAACATTCTTGACCAAAGGATCAACTGGAGCTTGATGAGCTTGAGGAGGAGCTCCTTGTTCCACATTGTCACCCTCCATCCTTCTATCATTAGCCCTTCTAGTAATTATTTCCTGAAGAACATAGGGCAAGGATTAAGAGAGAGATCTTCAAGAGTTAAACATTATGGCACGACTTAGAGTAATGAAGAGGTGAAGTTTCCTAATCATATTGTAGCCTCTCATTCATAAATGTGGCGCGCGCTTCACATTCTGACCAAGACTCTACTAGACGTGGCTTATGAGACATCATTCTAGGATCATTCTAAACCTCGTGCTTTAATTACCAAGTTTATCACGCCCCAGAGGTACCCCCTAGATGTAACATGGCATATATAACCCCGAATGACTCCATACAAGCCACTTAGTCCTCATAACATAGGAAATAGAACAATACGAGTAAATCATATTTCAAGTCTTAAAAAGTTTATCATAAAAGAAAGCAGAAGCCTAGACTTGTCTCAATAAAGACATCTATTACAATACTTGAATGTCCCATACAACATGTCTGAAAAGGGAAAGTACATGAAAGAAACTACAACATATGAAAAGTCATCCTCAAACCATGAGGACTCACCAACAAACTCAGAAGATACACAAATCCAAACTTTAGCCACTAGGATGATCACCTTGAGAACTGGACCCTACCCTTGGAGGAAATGTAGGAAAAGTAGGTGTTAGTACAAAGATGCACTAAGTATGATGGCCATGCTTAAAAACCTTTAAAACATGCTAAAATGGACATTTCATTATAAATCATGCTATATGCCAAGATTAAACATCATCATAGAGATAGTTGGAAAACATAAGTGATTATACAAAGCTCATCATAACACAAGAGGAACACTTCAGGAATAACCTCAAAGCATACTTGTGCAAGTCATGAATTAGACCCCACAAATCTTACCCATGCTAAGTAAACCACTTTACGCCATCATTCATGTCGGACATCTTTTAAAACTCATGAACACTATGAGGTACTTCTCAAGCACATCTTAGTTCCTCATTTCATTGAACACTTCGAGATACTTCTTTAAGAACAAATGTTAGTTCATTATTATTTTGAACACTATGAGATGTTTCTTCAAGCATGTCTTAGTACATCGTAATTGAACACTATGAGATGCTTCTTCAAGCATGCCTTAGTTCATCGTAATAGAACACTATGAGATTCTTCTTCAAGCATGTCTTAGTTCATTGCATTTAATTTGAACACTATGAGATGCTTCTTCAAGCATGTCTTAGTTCATTATTAATCTTGTTGTAGTTGGGATATAGTCTTAACCGACATGAGACCATGTGAGCTATCACATGATCCCTCTTTGTGTTACCCACACTGAAAAAGGGTTGGTATACTTCCCTAAGGTAGAACCGGTTTGTTAGCTTAGTTGGATCCACTAGATAAACATCCTAGGGGCACGTAGTTATGGAATACAGAGATTGCTACTACAAACACAGACTCCACTAGGTAAAGACGTCCATCTCATGAGACATGCTTTGGGAAACCCGTACTCTACTAGGTGAGAGTTTCATTTTGAATTCCCGGACTCAACTATGTGTGAGCCTCCATCTCATTTCAATATCAACTCGGTGCTAAGCATAAATCCTACAAGATAGTTATTAAGTCTTACTTAACTCAAGTCTCATGGAAAGATGTCCTTGACAATCAATCCAAGTTAATTGATTAGTATAGCCCTTTAGACCATGCGTGAGTAACTATCACCATACATGATCACTTTTACTCTTAGATTCAATTAGGTAAGAAAAGTATTTCAATCTTATAATCTTCATTATGTGAGAAAACCTTTCACATTAAATTCATTATGAGTTCATGAGAATAAACTTTCAATCAGCCCACAACAACAACAACAACATAATGAATAACACTTCACTCTCAAAGCATCATTAAAGCATTTACATAAACTTCATAAAACAAGCATAATCTGATACTTTACCTCCTTGAGGTTAGAAACCTACTTTCAATCAACACATATAGAATTCAAACATTAGACATGGATTTAATCATAATTTCATGTGAGTCTATCACCTCATGCACCAATTCATAAAATTCACCTTTCATCAACAAGGACCCTCATCATATCATCACTTTGAGAAATATGGGGAGTTCATGGGTTCTTGGGGATACAACATAAAACTCATAGGAAATCATCAATCCATACATAATATAACATAATTCAAGCATTAGAATCATTTTTGAAAGAAACCCATGACTCTGGAATCAAACCCTAACTTTTGGGGATTTCTATCTTTGAAAATGGGGTTTTGAAAGGGCTCCATGGATGAAAGTTATCCATGTATGAAGGACTACCATAACTTGATTACAAATCCCTATAAATTCGGTTTGAAAAACCTTGCTTATTGGACCCTAGATTTTTCTCCT
Source organism: Solanum chiquidenum (assembly GCA_029582725.1). Classification (NCBI taxonomy): domain Eukaryota; kingdom Viridiplantae; phylum Streptophyta; class Magnoliopsida; order Solanales; family Solanaceae; genus Solanum; species Solanum chiquidenum. The sequence continues at coordinate 11,101 of JAJOOS010007691.1, forward strand.
TCTTCTTCTTCTTTGAATATTCTAGAGAGAATTTTTGGAGAGGAGAGCTTTTTAGAATATAATTTGGGTGTTGGGAATTAATGACTTGAATGGTGAGTTTAAAGGGTTAAAAACACCTATATAGGTGTACTAAGACTATACAAAATGACCTCACTTAATACTAACTTAAAAAGGAATTACCCAAAATAACCCTCACTTGGAAGCCTACTTCCAGGCCGCACGAGAGGCACCACGAGCCGTGGTCCTTCTCGTTGTCCTTTGACCAGTATCTTGGCCATCAAGAAGTGAAGGCATCACCACGAGACTTCCCATGAGCCGTGGTCTTTACCACTGGCCGTGAAGTGGCTCGTGAAGGTGAGCCAACCTCGGGGCAGCCTTGGTGAGCTACTGCCTCACCACCACGAGTGGAACAACGAGTCGTGGTGGCCACCACGATTCATGAAGGATCTCGTGGTCATGGGCAGTGCCTTGGCAGCTTGGGGCAGCCTTGGCTCTTGCCTTGGACCTTGCCCCTTTGCCGTGGCTGATGTCCTCTAGTCTTGACTCGTAGTCCTCAAACTTAGTCCTTGTTGGCCTACTAAACTAAAGGGTGTTACACTTATTTGCCAATGGAAGAACTTTAACTTATCGCTTACGTGGATCCACTAGCTAATGTGTATCTGAGACAATCTTCGTATGATGGCACATAAGTATGGGATAAGGAGATTGTTAATAGAAACCCGACCTCAAGCTACGGGAGAGCTTCCATCTCAATATCCTCTCGGTGCTAAGCATAAATCCTATAGAATAGTCATAATTATTTACTTGACTTATCTTTCATGGAAGGCACATCAACTAGCCAATCCAAACTAAGTTTCTTTAGAATAGCTCCTACAACTTGATTTGATGTTAGTTGAGAAAGCCTTTCAACTCTTAAGAATTCTTATGTGAGAAAAACCTTTCACATGCATGTATTGGGTAGTATGTGAGAAATTCTTTCACAACAAAAACATACATCAACATATATGATTTACTCTCAAAGCAACTTAAAACACTTTTCATCACTTTCATAAAGAACATGCATATCTTCATAACTCATATTTCATGATTCAAAACCCACATTATATCATTATAGCTTTTAGAAAACATTGATTATGCATGGGTTCATGGGGAATCATCTTAAAACAGTGAATTATCTTAATTCATTCATAAAAGTTCATAAAACAATCAAATAAATCAACATTGAAAGGAACCCATGACATAGAAGAAAACCTTAACTTCAATTGGGGATTTCTAGCTTCAAAACTGAGGAATTTAGGAAATCTATGGAGGAAAGAGCTCCATAGATGAAGACTATCATACCTTGATGCCAATAACATTAAATCAATGGAGGAATTGGAGACTTGACTTGAAATATTTGAGACTTGATCTTTTATTGAGAATTTGAGAGAGAAATATTTGAGAGGATGACTTGATCTATTTTGAGAATTTGAGAGAATGAATTGATTTTGGGTGATTTTGTGGGTAAAAATCATTATATAGGGATTTGAGTAGAAGGAAAAACGAAATAGTATTGAGTTAAAATAATTAGAAAAAGACCCAAAAGCCCTAGACTTAAAAGTGGACGGACACACTTGACAGTTGCCTTCACGGCCCGTCATAGGCACCACAGAACATCTAACCGTCCGTGGTCCTTGACCAGTGGCTAGGGGAGAATGCCTCATATTGATGACCTTTTGACGACTTGTTTGATGGCCCGGCATCCTCTCCACGGGCCATCTAGGCCTCCATGGGAGGGATGCATGCACAATATTTTATTATTATTATTATTATTATTATTACGTGAGTATTATTTTATACTTGTTTTTTAAATTAATTGTTACTTTTTTCTTCATTGGTTGTGTCTATCTTCCCTCTTTACTACTCCCTCCGTCCCATTTTATGTGGCACCATTTCCTTTTTGGTCAATCCCAAAAAGAATGTCACATTTTCTTATATGGTAAGTATTTAAAGGTACAATTCTTGTTTTACCCTTGTTGGTCCCAATTAATCTTAAAAATAGTACTCCAATACATTTATAAGGAGAGAGAAAAATGAGTCTACTTTTTAAAGGGTAATTTGGTACATTTCAAAGTCTTCATTTATTTCTTAAACTCCGTGCCCGGTCAAATGTTGCCACATAAAATGGGATGGAGGGAGTACCATTATTTTCTTATTATTTTATAATTTTATTTTCATTTCATATTATTCTTGCAATTATGTATCAATAACTTTTCTTATGAGTCGAGGGTCTATTAGAAACAATCTCTCTACATCACAAAGATAGAAATATTAGTTTACATACGTCATGCTATTCTCATACCCCACTTATGAAACTATACTTAAAATTTTATTATTACCTAGCTAAACTTAAAATAAGAACAGTGAAAAATGAGATTTAGCTTGATTTGAACCCTGGTCTCAAGGCTGGTTTCCCTAGCTTGTACCAACATCACAAGGGCACTCATAGACTTATCTCAGGTACACTGCTGATTATATACTATTTTTTTTCGGTTTCTCAAGATAGATATACATATATAGACATGATTTTGTTTAAGTTAATGGGTGCAAGTGCACCGAACTTGAAAATGTGGGTCTACCTCTGTCTGTATATTATTGTTGTACCATTAAATAAGTCATTAAATTTATAGGTTTATGTTTCTCAATAGCATGATAATGCATTTTTGTTCTAACCAACCTCGATGTAATTAAATGAAAAACATTAACTTTTAAGTTTATCTATTTTATGCATGCATAAACACTAATCTATTCAAGGTATGATAAACGAGATAACAAACCTCTATGATAGAAAATCATTTGTCAGTAAATTATTACTTTATCAGTTTTAACTTATTTATAATATTTTCCTTTTTTATCCATTTCAAAATGAATATTTCAACCTTTAGACTAGGCTTGAGCTGAGTAGCGTTCTAATTGCAGATAGGGGCAGCTCAACATAAGTGGAGGCTTAAAAAAAATCTAAACAAACTTCATATGTATTTATTAAAACATAAATTTTTCTTACACTTTTTAGAAGAAAATTAGTACTTAATGTTTTTTTAATATAAATGACTTCTTTGATGTTCCTTTTCAGTTATTAATGTTAGGTAAGATTTTAGAAATTCAAGGTTGAAAAACATCCTTTAACTAAGACAATCATTATATGAATTGTTAACATAATTCTATAAGTAATAAGTTGACAAATTTTAATAAAGATAAGAGTTAGAACCATAAAGTCTTATTCTAAGATATTGATAACTTGCTCCTTACTTTATTATGCTTGTTGTAATGCTTGAAACTTTAAAGAAGCTAGCAGAAAAGATTTTGCAATTCACTATGTTCAATAATTTATATTTTGACCATAATTTTGTTCTTAGTAAAAATTTGAGGCCCCCGAAAATTGGGGGACTAAGGCATAATTATTATTAATTGCATCATATGCAAATAGTGAACTCAACAACAATAACAATATACCAAACTTAAGAATTTTCAAATAGTGGAATATTGTGTATGGCCAAAAGGGGAGTGATAAGCTTTCTATATTTATTAAGGAATAACATGGATTCTGGAATAAGTAAGTGTAGAAGATGAGTTTTCTCTGGGAATCATTATCCTCAACATTGTTGAGTTCAGGCATCACATTTGGCTCATCTGAAGCATTGTTAGAAGTTGTGGGGATAACCAGACATATGAAGGGCCTGTAAATTTGGATAGAATCTAAAAACTACGGAGTGCTCTTCTTTGCATAAAACAGAATGTATGCTTGCTTTGCCAAAAAAAGATCTTCTTGAACATATTTAACCTATGAGAATCAAACAAAATATCAAGTTAGTTATCGTAAATACATAGACTTTCTAACAAAATAAGGAAATTCTACTATTTTCCGTACCTTCTCGTCATCATTTTTTTACCATTCATTTGGAGCACAACGAATAAAGTTATAATAGTGTCCTAAAGAGATTGAAGGTCCAGAATGCACTATAATTGCGTAGAGATCGTATTTAAAATCTTCTTGTTGAGAAAAGGAAAATTTTGAAGCAACATCATGTAACTTCTAACGAAAGATAAAATGTTTGTAAAATTCCAAATGAAGATACTCACATTTTTATGTCCTTGTTATAAAGAAGCATGTCCAATTCCAGAGGAAATGAAACATGCTTTTCAACCTTCTGAACAACTAACCCATTAATTTTGAATTGCTTCAAATGTAGGGCAGAAACAACAGGGGAATGATCAACGAGGAGATGCTTCTCAAATGGCCCTTGTGTCTTGCACCTTTCACAAGAAAACTCAATTTTCTCGATTTTAGTGAAAGATTCCAGTGCGGTTGGTACACTGTCAACGTCCTCAATCTTCAAGCTTAAGTTGATTAAAGGCTCGCATGTGACAGATCAATAACAACAATTGCTACAACGGAGCTGAAAAGTGAGAAAATAGACTAACAATATAAGTAAAATATTCACAAGTGGGGTATGGAGAGGATAGAGTATACAAAAATATTACCTTGAGAGGTAGAGAGGATGTTACTGATAGACCCTCAGTTCAAGTAAAATCATTACAAAAAATTTCAAAAACTAAAATAACAGGAGAAAGAAACAAAGATAAAATAGAGAGAACAAACATGAAAATTCTTATCTTGCTCACAAGGCGACCACCAAAGGCCTCCTTCACAATGTTGTCTTTTTGTCTCTAAATAGTTACAACAAATTTCAAGTTTATTGAGAAAGCACTGTAGGAATTTGCATGCATCTTCTTATTGGCTCACATTTAAGTATGACGAGAAATCTGATATTTTCACAATATTAAGAAACACAAAGATATATAAGGTACATAGTGATAATTAAATGTTCTCTATAAAGCAAAGTAAAGTAAACTTGAGAAGGAAATAAATAAATAACTAGGTTTGGATATACTTCTCAATTGGCGGACAGGTTTCGTCGGCCAGACAAAAAACCTCCCATAAAATATCGAAAAGTCAATATGCTCTCGGATGATGCACACCACACAAAATAAGTTATCAGAAGCTACAACATGAAATGATTATAAGCTAAGGTAAGAGACACTAAAGATTGATAAAAAATAAAAGGAAAATTCTAATCTAATCCTTAATTTGACATGGAGATACATAATCGATCGATCTAAGGAGATGAAGCAACACAACGGTGTGCATACAAAATTGCACAACCGCATTTAAAAATCATGTGTTGCCTATGTTACGCATGCCAATGCCCTAAAAATAACATCGAGTTACTAGCTACAATACACACAAGAAACATATAGTAGAACTAGGAGGTTTATATATATATTTGTATGTATGTATATATATATATATATATGTATGTATGTATGTATAAAATTTCTACAACAAAAGAACTCAATCTAATCCCACAAGGTAGTCTGTACGGCTGACCTTATGAAAGTAGAGAGGTTATTTAGTAATGTATGGCATTGCAAAGTATACCTAATATCAGTTAGCCCCATGCTGAAAAGTAGATATTTTTTAACTTGAAACTTTTATCGTAAGAGTGACAATTTTTTCAATTACCGAACTAAAAAAGTTATTAGACCCTACCCTATCTATTTTACTACCTAGTTGATTGATTAGGATGTCATAAAAATAGGTTAAAATTGTAAAATGTATTACATGAAAGAGGTTAAAATTGGTTATCCCGAACTATATTACTCCATGATTAAGATGTCATAAAAATAGTCTAAAATCATAAATTGTATCACTTAAAAGAGTTTAAAAGTGGTTATCCCACGCTATTTCACAATAAATTGTATCACTTAAAAAAGCATAAAAGTGGTTATCTTGTGTTATTTTTCTACGTAGTTGATTGCTCAATATCTCATAAAAAAGGCTAAAAATATAATTTGTATCACTTGGAAGAGCTTAAAAGAGGCTAGCCCCACTCCATTTCACTACACAATTTTTGGTGTAAGAATTTGATGTCATAAAAATAGGCCAAAATTGAAAAATTGTATAACATAAAAGAGGTTAAAAGTTGGAATCATACCGTTATTTTAAAAGGCTTATACTAAATAGACTTACTTTCTTTCTCAACTATCTTTTTGAAATTCTCGGGCTCAGTTGAGCAAATGGGCCCAATTAAAGAACTAGACTCACCTTTTAAAGGAGACCATTTTTTTAACTTGAAACTTTTATCGTAAGAGTGACAATTCTTTCACTTACCGAGCTAAAAAAGTGATCAGACCCTACCCTATCTATTTTATTACCTAGTTGATTGATTAGGATGTCATAAAAATAGATTAAAATTGTAAAATGTATTACTTGAAAGAGGTTTAAAATGGTTATCCCGAACTATATTACTACATGATTAAGATGTCATAAAAATAGGCTAAAATCGTAAATTGTATCACTTAAAAGAGTTTAAAAGTGGTTAGCCCACACTATTTCACAGTAAATTGTATCACTCGAAAAAAGCTTAAAAGTGGTTATCTTGTGCTATTTTTCTACATAGTTGATTGCTCAATATCTCATAAAAAAGGCTAAAATTATAATTTTTATCACTTGGAAGAGCTTAAAAGTGTTAGCCCCACTCCATTTCACTAGACAATGGATGGTGTAAGAATTTGATGTCATAAAAAAAGGCTAAAATTGTAAAATTGCATAACATAAAAGAGGTTAATAGTTGGAATCATACTGTTATTTTAAAAGGCTTATACTCAATAGACTTACTTTCTTCCTCAACTATCTTTTTAAAATTCTCGGACCTAGTTGAGCAAATAGGCCCAATTAAAGAACTAGGCTCACCATTTATAGGATACCATTTTTCCCCATAAGAATACCAATACCCACTACTATCTGAAGAAACAATATAGCCAATTGAATCTGAATCAACACCAGTGATCATTGTTTAAGCAGATTCGATCCGATCGAGTGACCCCTCAAAAAAACCCAAATCCTTTTCTTTTTGTTCTTATTCTTCAACTTCAAATTTCACAGATGAAAAATTGATTTTTTTTCTCAATCTCATCTGATTTCGAAGTTAGATGATTAGGTGAAGTCAAATTATGTGTAGTAATTTTTCCCATTGGAATTTCACCAAAACAACAAAACACAGAGAAATGAAAAGACTGATTTTTGGATGATTTTAAAAAAAAAAAGAATGTGCTTTGAAATGATGAGAAAAGAAACAGGTACAAAAATGAGGTTTTTCTTTGGAGATGAAATCAAGAAAAGAACTAAATCTTGTGTCTTTTTTTATCTGAAATGATTTGAATTTTGAATGAATTTGGAGATTATGAGAGGATGTATTTTTTTGCTTCAGAGTGATTGCAGAGGCTTCTGATAGGTATGAAGGTTTTAAAATGGGAAGCAAATATATATAGGGGTTTGGGTGGGGTGTGGGGGGTACTTGAAAAGTAATTTCACCAACAAGAGAGGTGATGAAATTTAGTATGATTGTCTTACTTAGTAGACTATCTGAATTTCATGATATAATAGTCACCTATCTATTATAATTATTTCGTAAAGTCGTTTCTTTTCTTCTTCTTTTTTTAATTAGAAGGTCACTTAACTTTATTTTTACCTTTTCAAAAGTCACCATATTAAATATTAGAATGAGCAAAATTTATTTAGTCCGAACAATCTTTTTATTTTTAATTTACACTGCAGTAATCAATTATTTGACATTATCCTAACTCATAACTTAAATTCAACTTATTTGCTCAAAAAACATGAGGAAAATTGTATTTTTTGCTCTCCACAAATGCTTTGGCATACTTATATTTGTTTAAAGTAAGTATCACTGTAACACCCTAGAAAATTTTGAGCTAAGACTCGAACCCTTCTTCTTGGAGAGTAAGACTTTTCGGAGGAATTTAAAAATTTATTAGGTGTTAAGGTCACTAGATGAAGCATCTTGAGTTCCAAAAAGAATTAAAGCGAATTCATCCAAGTCATTCCTTAGTTCTTTTAACTTTTTGGTCAACTTCAAATGACCATAACTTTCAGTACAAGATGAGTTAGGAGACCCATAAGATATCAAATGAAAGATCTCTGAGTCCTCTTTCCAACGTCACCGAGTTTGCAAATTTTTGAGCTCGTATGATGGAGATATGCCCTTTTGAAGTCAGGCTGTCCATTTAAGGAAAGTTATCCAAAAATAGGAGGGGTATTTTAGTCTTTTGCTTACCCCCACGTATTCTAAACACGAATTACACCCAATTAGGGGTTTAAACTGATTAGAATTAGTTTCATTCATCCCCAAAGTGTTTAGGGTTTTAGAGAGAAGATCCAAGAGGTGAAAAAGTTCAAAATTTCAAGGGAACCTAGTTCTTTGAGGTATGTAAGCTTCCATAGCGTTGGGTTTGTTCATCCACACACCAATCATGAGTTTCTTTTGCGAATCTATCCATAAATATTGAGCAATTTAATTTCTTGATGAGTTCTTGATAAGTGTTCTTGAAGTTTACTTATTGATTAAGTTTTAATGTAAGATTCTACTTGGGTCAACTTCAAACGACCATATCTCTTAAAATATATCGAGTTACGTGGCCCGAAACCTATCAAATTAAAGGTATTTAAATCTACTTTCCAACACCACCAATTTCATATCAATCCAATTTTTTGAGTAAAAAATTATGACTATTTTAGTAACCTGATACAGTGTTGTTACGAATTAGCCGACGGGAAAACAATAAAAAGGGTCGTTTTACCTCCAAGAAAACCCTAAACAAATTTCTTGACTAATAAAAGGCTCAAAACAATCAGATTTTGATCTTTTAATCCATCATTCTCTTCTCTCTCAAACCCTAGGGCAAAACCCTAAGGAAACATCTAAGTAGTAGACTTGATTCAAGATTCTTTCAATCTTTTTTCAAGATTCTTCTTCAACGTAAGTCTTTCTCAAAGAATACAATTCTTTTCAACTCAAATTCCTCCATACAATTATGAATCACTAATGAAAATCATAATTCTTGGCCATAGAAATTTCAAGAAACTAATTCGAGAATGTCATGAAAGATTTTCTTGATCGTTTACCTTGACTACAACATTTTATGCCTTTGCCACCCTTGTAAAGTGTGGCCTAAACTAGCATAAAGTGTGGCCTTTGATAAAAGGCTACACTTTTTTATTTTAGGCAACACTTTTTTGGGGGTGACCTAAAAAGGCGTAACCATTGACTTTAGGCTACACTTTTCAGGTGTTGCCAAAGTAGCTACGCTTAAAAAGCATGGCCGATGAGGTACAAAGGTCACGCTTTGTAGCATATCATTCACAACACTTTACTTTAATAATACTACACTTCCAAGCCAGGGGCGGCTCTAAGGCTTGGCCAGTGAGGCCATTGCCTTAGGCCTCAAAAATTTGAAGGCCCCAAATTTGTTTAAATTATTATTATTAATATTTTTATATATGAATATAATTTAAATAAATAAAATTGTTATTGTATATATTTTATTATTATTTATTTGAGAGTATTTTTTACCAATAAGTTCATAAATTCTCATACTCTTTTCACTCATTATTTGATATATTTGTTGTAACTTTCAATTTTAAAATTTATCCTTTGTATATAGGAACTAAGTTATATATGTCGATAACATAATGAATTTTTTTCAATCTTTTCTTTAACTGCGTGAACACAAAAATATTCATGCACAAGTTTTCTTTTCTTTTTAATTTAATATATTATATGAAAATTTTATAATTTGTTTTAGATATTCACCAATGAGTGCTACTTAATGGAATGAATTATACCAACATGGGTTGTGATGCACTGGTGGGAGTGCTTCACTCTTAACCAGAGGTCTCGGGTTCGAGCCCTGGGTATGGAGAAAATTTTGTTGGGAGTGCCACATCCGAATGGGCCCTGCAGTGCGCGATCCGAATTTAGTCGGAGCTCCAATGTGAGCTCCGAACACCGGGTGGGAAACCAAAAAAAATGGAATGAATTATATCATTTAAATTGATCAGAAATTTGGATATTTTTGTTACTATCCATGCTCAAAACTTCAACTATTAAGTTATGTATGTTCTTTTCTTTTTATTTTTGTTACTATCCATGCTCAAAACTTCAACTATTAAGTTATGTATGTTCTTTTCTTTTTCTTATTTGTGATGATAGCCAAATTAAAATTTCAATTTGAGTTTTGAAGTTTAACATCGATGATCCATCACTTTTATTTTTCGTTCTCATTTTCCTTTCTTTTTTATTTTTGCATGAAATTTGATATTTTTTGTCTTAAATGATTAATCTATTGTGTAGAAAATAATTTTTCTTGTTAGTGTATAAATTTTATAAAATAAATTTAAGGGCCTCTTAATATGATTTTGCCTTAGGCCACGAGATCTGTTGAGCCACCTCTGTTCCAAGTGTGGCCTTTGCTTTATTATTTGTCACACTTTAAAAGCGTAGCCTTTTGTACCTCTCCTATAACAACACTTTCAGGTGTAACCTTTTCTTATGTACATGCTACAATTATAATCAATAAGCCACAGAATTGACGTCCAGTAGCCACAATTTTGATGTGTGGAAATATTGTCAAGAATTTCTATAGCCACAATTTATACTTGGAAAATAATATTTTTTAGTTACATAAATACGTTCACCACGTAATTATATATAAACTAGTGGGAAGTTGCTCGTGCGCTGTACGGCCCCAATGAGTTGGTATTGAACAATGTTTGCAACATTAACAATGAGTTGTGTCGAAGTGTTCTTCATGGAGTTCAGCAAATGGAAAATACTTCTTCAAGAAGCTGAAGGTTGACATATAGGGGCAACACCAAAAAATGATCAAAATGTCGTCATATGTGAAAGTGGACGTGCTGCAGCTGTCATCTTCTAGTGAGAGCAAGCACTCCCAAGTTTCCAGCAGCCGACAGTTATTAAATGCAAAATTAGAGGTTCCTATTCAAGCTGGGTATATGAAAGTGTCCTGCATAAATAAGAGTAACAGATACAACATCAATATGGTGATGTAATTATCTTTGGAAAAGCAAAACATGGCTAGAAAAAATAATATCATTAGTGAGCAGAACAGTTGATTCTTTATTAGTTTAGTTGGGAAAGTAAAAACGTAAAGCTGTGTGAAAATTAGAGCTGGTGGTTTTATAGTAGAGTAGTTGCAAATACATTTTTCTTTGCCAGATGACTTTCACAGTAAAATATTTATTAGACACAACAAATATTCGAGAATATATTCGAAGGTGGATATTAATTTGTATATTTTCAAGGCTAATAATTTCCAAGGGCAAAATAAAAAGAATAGTGTAAAATGACAAGTATTACGTCAAAGTTAAATTGTTGCATACTGTCACAACACGGCTTAAGATAAAATGAAGTCAATCCTAAATCAAAGCCACATAAAGGCTATAAAACTATCAGGTTGCAGAGCTTTCATCAGATATAATTTAAAAGAAATGTAAACGAAACAACTAAGCCCAACAAATTGTTTTTTTTATGACCGAAGAATATGAGCATTATACTCCCTTTTATCTACATAACGAAAGGCCTCTGCCATACATGAATAAAATTTTAGGATGTAATGACAACAAAATAGTAATTAAATTAGTGTTCTAGATGTACCATGCTTTCAATCTTACTCCTGAATGATTTTAAGTGTACTTTAGCAGATTGGCTAGAGAACCATACAATACTTAAAAAATAGAACTCAAAACTAGAGAGATTAATCCATTGTCAGATTGTTTAGTATTCTCACCTTATCTGTTATGTACCACCAGAGGAGAAATCTTCAACAAGAAATTACTTGTTGTCCTAAAACCTGATTCTGTAAATTAGCACAAAACAACATAATAGGCCGGAAAAAAGCATGAATATGACTGAAAACAAAGCCACAACTGACTCACATACCCACCACAAATATCTACAAGCCTCTATAATTAAGAACCACTAACAACTAGTCGGGAGGCCCCAACATACCTATTAGTAATATAACGAAGAAGAGAACTCCAAAATCAGTAAATCCGAAAAGAGCGGATCATACAATCATCAGGTGATCACTCGACCACATGGAATAAGGACTTATGTGTACCTAATAACCTGCAAGCATGAATGCAGTGTCCCCAATGAAATTGAGAAATTAGTACAAAATAATGTATTGATAATGCAAAGCAAATAGTAACTAAGACGGTATCATGAATTAACAAGTGCAAATACATATAAGGTTTAAAGACAATATAAGCATGCTTACCAGCTCAAGAATCTATGAATAGCTGATCTGATATCATAAAGAACTGTAAATAATCGAGTTGAGAACAAAGTTAACCAGAAAGTACTCACCTTCTCATGTCGTAGACCTTAAACCATAACTAAATAATAGTTAAGTGATCGAGCAATACTAGTGGGAGAGTTAAACAAGTGTCTTGCAAGTCTCAAAGGATTCCAACACAACAATACAAAGTGGCAAGGAGTGTCCAAGGTACCAATATAATTTTTTAGATATACCAGCAGTTAACAAGAGTACAAGTACAAGTTTATACAAAAACCTTAGTTTGCTAGAACATAAATAGCCCTACCACAAATTCAAGAGCCCAAATCGTAGACTAAATAATGCATCAAGTACCTTAGCTTACACGCCAGTAGATACAACCTTTAATACACAATTATATATCTTTGTAATTTCCAATACCTTCAACATGTTGATATGAATCTATATTAACATCTAAAGTGATCCCAGGTTGTGCAAATTACACTTTATCCTCCAAATAACAAATCTGAGCAGCCCACCCTCTCGTGTTGTAACTTAATTTTGAATAGGTACAGATTAGAACTGGACTTCATCGACTTCATGAAAGTCGTAGATATATTTCTCGGGGTTACAACGAGTCTAGAACCACCGCAAAATATGTTCTGTACAAAAAATTATCCTGAAAATAATAAGAATAGAATATAGGGGATTTCTAAGTTGGGAGTTGGACAGAACATTCCTGTCTCGTGTCCCCTATGTCTAGTATATAACAGCAAAATTAGATTTTTAAATAAGAATAAAGGTTGTAGAGATATGTGTCACCTTTCCGAAACATATTTTCATACTTCAAATATAGATCTACAAAAGAAGCTATACAAAAATCACTAAACACTGCACATATATCCAAGTGTGACAACAAAACTCCAATAACTATTTATGATCCTATTCATTCCAACGATGACAATCGAGAATCTAGGTTTAGAAACCTTGTACCTGAGAATCTCTGGTTGAACTAGCTCGATAGCTACACCATTGATCTTGATCGAACCTTTACCGTGTTTGTAGTGGGTAACTGCTACTGCCGTCTTCTTCCGCCCGAAGCATTGAACAGATTCCGTCATTGCTGCCGCTGCCTCCATGTTGTTATTTTTGTTTTCCTACTACTGAAATGTCTACGAGAGTTCTTTAAATTGGGGAAAATATTTTTTTTTAATTTGGGGCAAAGAGAAGTTTTTACAGGAGTTCTTTTTGTTTTGCATGTTTTTGTTTAAACTTATTGGTTTCCTCATCTCTTTTAAGAGATCTTGCTGCCAGTGTTTTACTATAGCATCTAAGTAGACCAGACTTCTCCTTTCCAAACACCTGGCCTGAATGCATCATCCGTTGTTTCCTTGGAATTTCGATGATTACGAAGTTCAACCTGTCAGAAAGAGGTTCTGTAAATAGAATGTACAAACACAAAAACTTTATATATTAAAAAAGGTTTAAATGGCGGCTATCTGAATATGCTAGGTGATGAAGTCCATAAAAGCTTAGCAAGGTAGATACAACTTATCCTCGAGAGGGGATTACTCTATATCGAAGAGCTATTTAGCTATTTTGGGGATCAAAGTGAAGGTTGATTTTGTGAATTTAATCTGGAATGGAGTAGCTCAACCTAAACATAGGTTCAGCGTGTGGCTAGCTACAAAGGATAGGTTGCTCACCAAAGAGAGCTTGACTAAGCTGTGTATACCTGTGGATGACCTGGAATGCTACATGTGTAAATCTAATGACGAGGAAACAACTAAACATCTATTTGATGAATGTGCATGGTCTCAAACTATCAGGAAAGATACGATGCAATTGACTGGAATTAAACTACAACATGGAAGTTTGAAACAAGTACTGCTGGAAATCAGGAGGAAACACTGGAAGGCCATCCAAAAGGAGATTATAGCAGTTGTATGGGGGTAATGATTTACCACACACATGGAGGGCTCGTAATTGGAAATTGTTTAAGGGACGAACTGTACATACAATCAGTGTCATCAAGCAGATAAAGGAGGAGATGCTACAGAGACTAACAATACCTTACCTATATAAAAAGCTACAAAGATGTAGAGATTTAATGCATAGATTACACATGTATTAGAGTTCCTTTGAGGCATGAGACTATCCTGTCATTAGGATGTCGAGGTGCTCCTTAGATTGTAATTTTGCTGCTTCTGTTTGTCAAAGGTAATATTAACAATGTTACCAAAAAAATAAGGCTGCAAAAACAGATTAAGCAATTACTTTTCCAGGTTACAATAAAATAAATTGCATGCCTAGGTCATAAGACAACTAGCTCATTACGTTCAAAATAAGTACCTTGCAAGAATGAATGAATCACGAGTCATACAACAACATTAGAATCACGAACTATGATAGAGAAGCGTGAATATATGTTTTTATTGTAAAATAACTACAAACTGAAAATACAGCTACACTTGCTTGTAAAATATTTTAAAGTTCAGTAAAATGGCTGTCCAAGCCCATAAGAACACAAAACTATACTCGAAGAAAATCGCAACTTAGAGTATGAAATAGCTTTCTCTAACGACAGATACTCTTCTTCTCCCGTAACAAAAAAAAATCAAAGGGAAGAAGATACACCAGAGATATTCTTGACACTAAAGAAGCAAAAACGAGGAATCTTTTATGTCATCTTCATCTTTTTCTTCAGTTGGATTATCTTCTTCTTTGGTTGACATTTCCATTTTATAAAATTTCAAAATAAACATCATTTAAATTCAAAAAAATAATGCAAACATTTCAGTGATCAATGAATATAACTTCAAGCATTTTCAGCAAAATAATTGTAATAAAGATCATCATAAAACTAATTGATCCTAAAACAGCCATCAGTCATCACCTAAATCAGAATTTTATCAAGTACATAAGTATAATAGAAGCACATATCTTTAATAATACATAGCAATAGCACACCCCGAGAGCTTAAAAGAGCTCTTTAATCTTTTTTTATATGAGAACAGGGAGAAATATAGTGAACACAACTAATTCTAATCTTTCTTATATTCTCCAAGCTTTGTATAAGGAACACTATCATGTTTGAACTCCTCAATTAGTGTCCCTTTGAATTTTACATTGGGTTATTGCTAAATATTAAACTTTGGTTCTGCAAGTTCAAGTTTTAGGTCAAATTTAAATAGCTTACTAGTTAAACAAGGTAACTCACTTGGGCATCTTGAGTCATTGAGTCTGTTTCATCAAAGATTATGATCTTAAAAGGTGGGCAGGGATAGCCACTTAAATGAGTAAGAAAAATATGACGTTAAACAACAATGTAAAGAAGGGCTTAAAATGCATTAAAAACTAAGATAGACAAGCCAAAAGCTTACCTTTGCTGATTAAAACTTACAACAACAACAACAATATTCTTAATTTGTGTGCGAACTACATTGATTCCATGGACATCATTTGCATTTAGCTCGATTACCCTCGACTTATACAAGTCGGATCTGTCAAAGAAGATTTTGTTGGAAGATGAACAATATAGATACAAAATGTAAGGCGGGAAAAAAGAAAAAATAAAACAACAGAAAGTCATAAGGCACAAGTTTGATTATACGATTTCTCTTTTATCAGAGAGAATCTTAATAGCCACTTCTCGATGGGAAAATGTATCCACTAATCTCAAGAACAACATGAGAAACTCCACATGGAAACCCACCAAGAAGATTGTTGTTAGTTGGAGGATTAAATCAATTAGAATGTCAAAGAAGAAAGTGTTCATCTCATAAAAAAAATTCGCTACAACTAAGTATAGGGAGTAGGAAAAACAATAGGCATGTACATTATACATTACTCGAGTATAGTTTAAAATATTTAACAACATATGGACATAGAATCGAAGAAGTAAATTTATTTTCTTATCAAAATGCATTTAAGCAACACATTCCTAGTTGTTTGTGTAACATCTCGCAACTAGAAAGAACTAGAAGGAAGTTTAAAATATGGAAATAGTTATTTTTGGAAAGTATAAGGAAATCTGGAAAAAAATTTAAGCAAGTTAAAGTGAGATTTTGGTCAACTTCAAATGACCATAACTCCTAGCTCAGAATGAGTTAGGTGTATTTCCAGATATGGTTGGAAAGATCTTGGAATTATATTTCCAACACCACTAAGTTTACACGATTCCGAGTTCGTATGAGTGCGTTATTCCCTTTAGAAGTTGGGTTGTTCGAATAAGGAAATGCCCAATCCGGATTTTTGAAGGGTAGTTTACTCTTTTTCTTACCCAATTAATTAAATCCGTTTTTAATAAAATAGTTGGGCTCAAAACTGAGTTGGGGCTTTTGGAGAAAGAACGCAAGAGAAACGAGAAGAGTAAAAGCAGATTCGCCAGGAACGATCAATTTTGGTTGGGGATTCACCAAGGAATTGACCCTACAAGGTATGTGAGTCTTTCATAGCGTTAGGTTCATTCACCCACATGCCAAACATGTTTCGTTCAGCAGAATTTGTCCTTAAAGAGTTTGAAAGTTGATATTCTTGACATGAATTCTGAACAGATTCCAGGTCCGCATCGCGGACCTGTTCCCTCAGTGAATAAAAAGTTTCTCCGCATCGCGGTTAAGACGCGGACTCCTCTGTCTCAAATTTAATTTCGCGACCATTTATTTCGAAACACCTCCACGTCGCGGACTTGTTCCAAGACGGTGATTTCGTGACTTTTCTCATGGTTAGCTATTTAAAAATCATCCTAAACATCATGAGATCTTTCCAAACACCAATCATAATCCTTGAATCCATAATTCAATTCAAGGATCAGTTAAGAGTCAAGTCAATAGCAGTTAAGATCAAAGTCAAGAGTCAGTAAGAGAAGTTCATTTCAAGTTTTCATAAGTCTTTTACAAACGTTTTAACTTTGTTTTAAGACTTAAGTTTTGAAGTTGAGTAAAGAGTAAGAGAAAAAGTTCATTTTCTTTAAAATGATATATGGGAACTAAGTATTTTCAAGAGTAAATGTTTTCACATTTGAGATGAGAGGAAACTGAGATTTCCAAAACAGTTTTGAACAACAAAAGGGAACATTGATTCTAAGAGAGCTTTTTAAGCTAAGTTTGAGCAATTATCTCAAACCAGATAAGAAGTTGTTTTAAAAACATATGAGCTAAGTAAATTTTGGGAGTAGTATTGAGCACCGATATGGGGATGCGAGTTCATATTAACTCAAGCCCCCATAAACCATGTAGCCATCATGGGCAGAAAAAGGATCATACTTTTTAGATGACTCCTTAGTGCTTTTTAGCATAGACTAGTGGATCCACTTAGTAGTTCAGGTTCTATACCGATGACAAGGTATAGGACGGTCCTTGGCAACGTGAGATAAAATGTTGTACCATCACTTAGGCTCATAGTGATGGTTGTTGGTTAGAGAAACTCCCACAGAAGTTAATGTATGTTTATATACATCAGTTTATTGTATTTTTACATACATTTCACAGTTTTGTTGTATCCTTGTATATACACAGAGTTGACATCATGTTTTTAAATAGCTTTTCTTTATATTGCACTTGTTTTAAACTGCTTTATATTGAAATGAGTTCAATTAAGTATTCATGAGTTGAGAAGAGTCAAGGTAAGTGTTTCTTTCAGATTCCCTTTTAAGCCTATGTTTGTTAGCATTCCAACTCGCATACTCGTGCATTCAATGTACTGATGCCAGTTGGCCTGCATCTTATTATGATGCAGAGGAAGGTAACGAGGATCAGCATCCAGCACCTCGTTGATCCAACTTGAGCATTTAAAGTCTAATGGTGAGCCTCCTCGCATTCCGGAGGACTCCTTTATTTGTTTTCTAGTCTTTTAGATGTTAGGATGATCGGGGGTCCTGTCCCGACATCCCTCTTTGTTTTAGAGGCTTCATAGACAGTTAGTAGTTCAGTAATATTTGCATTATCATTCTTATGTTAAAGACTTGGGTTGCCACTTTTGGCCAAGTTGAATGTTTAATCCTTAAAACATTCTCAGTTATTTTATTATTCAGTTCAGTTAAGTTCATTGATCATTATAGATATGAATAATGTCTTCCGCTAAGTTAAGTAAGTCAGGCCAAGGGTTCGCTTGGGGTCAGCAATGGTCTTTGAGTGTCAGTCCCGCTCAGGGTGTAGGCTCAAGGCGTGACAATCTGTCTATGAATCATTGAGAAAACGAGTACGTCAAAACATGACGAGGTCAAGACACCGAACCAACAACAACTAGTAGAAAAGCTAGGACTTGAATACAAGTCTTAGAAATTGATCGAAGTAAGGTAGCAAGCTATTTAAGTTCATTCAATTTCTAGAATAAAAATAAGAGAAAAGAAAATAGATGTCCCAAAGTTACATTATTGCTCATTATCATTCTTTGAAAAGAAACAGAAAGATTAAATTGCTACAAAATTCATGATTTTTTTCAAATATTCCAAGTTATTCCTCTTTACACTTGAATTTCTAATCAACTTTTTGTAGAATAACGAAATTGTTTTCTGTGATAAGCTTGAAACAATGTAAGATAGAAACCCTTAGCCCCAACTAGAGTCTAGATGGCGGCTAGCATTATAGGTCATTCGGTGGCCGGAGGGATTTCCATTAATCAGAGTTGTAGATGCTTATTTCATAATCAATTCCACCAAACTACAAAATTTGCTAAATGAAACTGACGTCAAAAACTACCTTTTTGCTAAAATAGAAATTGATTTTCAGGAATAAGATCTATAGAATCCATAACCGATTAACAAGACTATAAAGTTCTAAATGAAATTAACATAAACTAGAGCAAACCCAAAGTAAAATTCAAAGGTGACATAAACATACCCAAAAAGCTGATAGACAATGGCAAGAAACGTTGTTGTCTTTCCAGTTCCAAGACGACCATAAACAACACATGCAGTCACTATGAGAAAAACAAAAGGAGAAATTTCACATTTTCCATGGTAGCAACCAAATTAACCCTAAAGGGTCTAAGAATTTGTAAAATTATAACAAGAAAATTGAGAAATTAAAACACAAATTGATTGTTCTATCCGACAAATTGTATGTAGAAACCGATGAGAAAATTATGAACAATTTTTAGTAAAAATTTGTATGTGATTTGGACACTAATTCCTTACCGTAGTTATTTCGGAAGAGAGAAGATCTTACAAGAACATTCTAATTTTTGGCAAAAATAAGTTTTCTGATTTGGGGAAAAGAACAATTTTTATAAGAGTTCTATTTTTTGGCCAATTATAAATTGGAGGGAGATTTGAATATGTGGGAGGGAATATAATATTTTGGTGAAAAAATTAGGAAATCTATTAAGCCACACTTGTAAAATGTTGTTTTTAAAAATTTTAAAATAGCACATTTTAAAAGTGTAATCATATGTGTAATAAGGTATGGTCAATTATATTATAATGTGGCAACATTCATAAAGTGTAGCCTATACTACTAAAGAGCACGCTTTACAAGCATTGTAAATATTATCATTGCCAAAAGCCAAAAACTAAGGCTACACTTAAACAGTGTATCCAAAAATGTGTAAGGCAACACTTTACAAGTGTTATCTAGATTTAGTGTGGTCTTAGGCCCAAAATGTTGTAGTGCTTCAGCTAGGGTTTCAAGACTTCTAATCAAGTTCTTCTTCAAGATTCTTCAAGAACCTTGTTCTTCCAAGTATGTAAGGCTATCATAGTTTTGGACTAGTTCGTCCTCATACCCTACATCTACTTTCAAATCAGTAAAAGAGAAATCTAGGATTCTACCCCTAGATTTGAGCATTCTTGAGATAAGTTGATTTGAGTTCTTGCGTTCATGGTTCTTTTAAAAGTTCAATTCTCTAATTATTGAGTTTCTGTATATTATTGAGATCTTTGAGTTGATTTGTTCATGTCTATAATTCAGCATGAACCCTATTTTGAGAAGTTTTTCATAGCCAACAGTTGAGTTTTAAATTGAGTTTTGAGGAAGTAAGTATGGGAATGAAAAGAGTAGTATACATGAGTTCCATATTTTTATTTAGACCCTTGAGTCGAGTGCCTTCCATGATATGTATGACTAGGGGTGGATGACCCAAGTCTTGACTAAGGATTAGTTGAGGTCACTTCAAGAAGTGTTACTCCTATGTTGATATGTTATGATGATTTTTGTGCATTGATTATGTTTATGTATTATATTGTGATCTCTTACGCTTATGTTGATGTTTATGCAAGTTATCATATTTAGTACATGTTTGTACTAACACATACTCTTGCCTATATTTTTTTTATCCAAATGTAGGGTCCGACGATCTCGACTCTCATCCTCGTGGCTAGGATCTTAGTAGAAGCAAGGATCGAAAATTGGTGAGTCCTCATAGCATTAGAGGATATAGTCACCATTTTCTTATGTTCTTTTATTTTATGTTTTGAACTATTGTATGGGTTGTATCCCAAAGATATTCATGTTTTAGATGGTTTGAGACAAAGTGTAATAGACTTCCACTTCGTTTATAAAAGAATTTGATGTTGTTGAAATGTTTTAAAAATCCCGTATTTTCTATTATCTTATGTTATGAAAGCTAAGTTGCTTATATGAGGCCTCTCGGGGTCTTGTATGCCATATTACGTCTAGGGTGTACCCCTGGGTCGTGACAAGCTCTTCTCAAGTTCTTTTCATTCTTTTTCATTTGAGAACTCAAACTTTGATTCTTTCTTTCACTCTTTTTATTTGGAATACCCTTTATTTCAGCACTTGTCTTTTTTCATTTCCCTTTTCCAAAATGTTTTCATCACAATGAGTCTTTCTCTTTTTTAATGAGGGGTTCCTTCTTTTTGCAACAAACTTCAAAGTTGTGTCCCAATTCATCTTTCTTTGCCCTTCACTTGACTTTCATTCCTCCTTCTTTTCCACACCCTAACTTAAGATTTTGGCTTAAGTTGGCTATTCAAACATAACAATGCTTCAAAAAGGATTTTTAGGTGAGAAAGTAGGGACAATTTAGCGTAAGAGGTTTTAGGCTTGTATTGTCACAAATGGTTTAGTCTCAAATAGTGCTAAAATGGATGCACACTCTCAGAAGGTAGTCACAAAGAATTATGAAAATTTGGGTTCCCTCTTAGAATTTCCTCCCAAGATCATGCCTTCAATTTACCAAGATTTCGACAATCAAACTAACAAGGTAAATTCTAGGATTGCGCACACAAGCTTTTAAGTAACACTTCACGACACATGGCACTTCGAAATACACTATTTAGCATAGCCTGAAAATATCAAAAGTTTATGTGCTTTGTTCATTGCACGACTCACATCAAAACACAACTAGTCAATAAAAGATTTAGAAAGATCGCTCAAAAGGGCAACCACATCAGTTTCATTCTTGCAACACCAACAATGTACATCATGCTCATCATGAGTACTATTCAAGACATTTATATTGAACACAATCGATCCTCGAATGATTATCAATGAAAACTCAAGGATTTCACAAATTTCAATACTCATGATAGTAGCAAAATTGAAAGAAAATAAAATAGGCAACAAGAGATACAGTAAATCAAACTAAACACTGAAATATAAACAAAAGTACACTACTACATTCATCCAAAACTGACAAATAACAAAATACAAAGTAAAAAGGGAATATTGGCTCGAAGGCCTTCACCCTACCAAAAAGAACTGTGTTGTGTCGTCAATGCAAAAATAACAAAGTATGGGAGGCTGAGTAAAAAGTCCCCCCTAACAGGCTAAGCCTGTGGTGCACTCTCATCTGGAGTCTTTGGAAGGGAAGCATCACCCGGAGCATCAGTTCCTGACAATAAAATCACTAGAGGCAGTAGTACGTATAAACTGGGCATTAGTGCCCGTTACAACACTAGGAGGAATGGTGGAGTCTGATGTGACTTCACTAGTGCGAACTATTGAAGTCTCCCGAAGGGGTCTCTCTAAGGTGGCACTAATAATCACCTCCTTAGTCTCTTGCAACTTCGTGAGTGCCTAGGCAATCTCATTATCATCCTCCTCACTCCTCAGCTCCTCATCATCTGTCTCCTTAGCTAAACCATCATCAACCTTCTTAGTATCCATAACAATATCATCAACACTTGTAGCTATCTCACGTTGCACAATAAAAGTAGGATGGACACTGTCAGTGGCATGAAGGCTGGTGCACCTGGTCGGGCAACATCACCCCATATCATAGCGAGGTCTGTAGACTGTAGATAAGTAATAACTGCTCTTAAAGTAGCAAGTTCACCCTTCATGGTGTCTAGCACACCGAAACTACCCTCGGCCTTCTCTTAGGCCTCTAATCTCATAATGAGGTTGTCCAACCTCACTCTATGGTCCTCGACCAGCCCCTCACACTTAGTTACTCTGTCCCTCAAAGGGGCCAAGGCCTGCTCAATAGCCGTATCAATCTTCTTGGGAAAGTCCTTCTCAACCTCTCACGGCTCTAACATCCACCAACTAGACAAGACTGTCCATTTGATATACGAGGGTCTGGATCAATGAGGGATGGGTAATAGGAGTGGGGGTAGGCACAACAGTAGTAATAACAAGAGAAGAAGTAGCAGGAGCAACAAAAGTAGAAGGTAGAGCATGAGAAAAAGGTATACATGCCTTCTCCACAGAAGGAGCAGGTGTGGTGGCTTCAGCTATTAGAATCACTAGATACACTACATACGTTGTATCTAGTGGTGGAGGTTTCCTCTGAGCAACATCGCCCTGCAAATACTCAACCTCGATCCTCCTTATGTCACTACTAGAGGTTGGTGTGATCCACACATCAGACTTCCCACGAAAAGGAACTCTTGCTCTCTCGTAAAGCTGAGTAATAAGAACTTGAAAAGGCACGGATGTCTACTCTTGCTTGGAATGTAGTAACATCTGCTCAACAATAATTGTACTGATATTGATCTGAATCTTTTCGATAATAGTGCTCACTAGCACTGCCTTAGGATGTCGAAGGATCAATTAATTTTACGACGACATGATGTTGTTGTTGATAAATCCAAACAAGTACTGGGCCACCTTATTTTAGTTCTTCTTCTCTAACCAGGAACATTCAGCCATCCAAGAGGGAGAAAAGTTATTAGATATCAATGGGTCCAACTACCCTTCAAGGCATCAAGCTCTCGGCATCCGAATATGGCATGTATCAGCATAGAAGGGTGCGTAGTACTATGTTACTTTCACATTCATTATACTGAACCATTTTTCCCGCACTTTTACTTCATCCAGGGGTTTCATAACAGTTCCCTTTCTCTTCTTATGAAAGGCCTTGACATAGGCGTCATAGAACTTCCTAACCCATTCCCTGGTAGCGGCACAATTTTCTATAACGCTCAAATATCATCTTTAAAACAAAGGGTTGCCTGAGCTTTATGAGCTGCTCCAATTCATGAAACTTGATTGTCTCCCTTATAACGTGTTAACAACTTATCACCCCATTAGTTGAGAGCCTTCTTTCATCTAAAATAGTTCTTTCTCCCTCTACCTAGAGCCTATTTAGGGCCCTTGGAACTATAACAGGTAGCACACGAGAAGAATGTGTTTGATCATGCGGAGGCGATAATAGCTTAGAATGAACATTGATTTTTTTTTGGCAGTGTGTTTTCGGGGATTCTTACCCAGACTTGTAGGAGTATGTTGAGTGGCTCTTTAGGTACAAGGAGCTTCAAAAGTATCATTACTAGAAATACCCCAATGCCATTTTAGAGAAGGAAGAGGAGGAGAGTCTCTGTCTGACTCTGTTTCTGACGTCACCACATGTTTACCTTTTGTTCTAGCAATGGCATGTAAAGCACACACATTCAAAGATAGAATTGGTAAAGGTTAGTTTAAATCAAACTCAATTAGAAGCACAGTTCAAAAATACCCTAAGGCTTGCCTAATGGGAAGGTGGATCACCTAATAGGATATGCGAGATCCGTTGAGCTCGCGTAAAGGGATAGTGACAATTATCAAAGGAACGAGGCACAAAGGGTGGAGTCAATTCCAACTTGGCGATTCGCTAAGGTAGTTTTTGCTGGCTAAGAAAAGTCTACCAAAACTAACAATGTAAAATGAATAGAACAGGCCTCAAGGGCGATGTACACTCCCACTCGATGATTCACCAAGGGGTTTGGAGAACTAAGACAAGCTTGACGAATGGGACAGTACCCAAGGTCACGAATTCACTCAAGATGGTGAGTTGGGGCTTACTCAGCAATTCACCTAATCTCCTTGGCGAGCTAAGACAAGTCCGCCGAACATGAGATATTCAGCTTCGTGCCAAATTTTCACAGCTAAACCCAACATATGCAACAAAACAAGTTCGCTAACATCATTACAACCCACCACCTATATGTACTTAGACTTCCCCTAAATATTGTAATGTATTGCTCAAATTGACAATTCTTCCTTAAAGAAAATCGTCACTCTGTCTATCATTGGACAAAATCATGCAATCAGTTTAACACTGTGTTACTCAGACTTCATCCACCTCAAATTAAATCAAGACACATCAAATTTACTAGTTCAATTGCCCATTTAACCAACAAATTCAAGGTAAGCAAATTCTAGCCAAAAATGAACACAATCAAAGGGTATAGTTCAATATTATTATTAGATGGCTACCCAGTGAAATAGAAAGATCTCATAAATAAAATGGCTTAAAGGCCATATACAAAACATGATTTAAAACTCAAAATGCACAATAAAAATTGAAAACCAACCTCAATATGAAATAAAATTTGAAAATAACAGGATAATGGGGTTGAGTCAACTACTCTAAGAAGGAAATTCTCTCCACACACTCTCACAAATCACACAATTAGGACTCACAAGCACTCAACTAAGGTGTTGCAAGAGAAAGGGGAGAAAAGATCTTAAATATATCAAAGGTTTTTCCTTTTAAATTTGAAAAGACCCTTGGCCTTTTTTTATTAGACACATTTGGTGGCCACAACTAACATTACCGAATGTGTTCGGTGAATCGCCAATTAGAGTTTAAGCTTACTGAACATACCTAAACAAATACTAAACTTGAAGGCTGATTTGATGGACCCGATAGAGTCCACAGAGTGTACTTCAGCGGAAAACTATTTGTAGATTAGATCACCAAAATTGAAAATACACTTTTCCACATTTTCTAGACCAAAAGGTGGACAAGAATGAGTCTGCAAAACTCCTTCGGGGGATCGCCGATGTGGTTTTGACATCTTCTAATGTTCCTTTTTCTATCTTTGAACTTCTTTTCAACCTGCACTCACAACACATATTATTGAAAACAGTAAAAAAAAATTAAAGACTTGGGTTTCCTTCTAAGAAGCGCCTTATTTAACGTGACAATTCTTATTTCCTCAACATTCATTTTTTGGGATTTGGGACAGTGTCACTAGGCAACATTCCTTCTTACCTTGGATTGACATGAGTGGAGATCTGACACAAGTGGATTTCGAGCGGCTTGATAGACATTGAATGAGAGGTCACTGTTTGGGATAGAGTGGAGAAGTCATTTTTCAATTCCTTGAACACTTTGTCAGACCCTTAAACCTTGTTGAAGATCCTTATGAGAATTTCCTCAGTTTGGTTTCCTTTAAGCCCATAGTTAGGCATGTTGGTCATTGATGTTCATGGGGAGACATATATCTATCCTTGTCAACCTCCATACCTCTCTTATTTCCACCTCGCCATTCTTTCCAACCATTATCTCGATCCATGTTCCAACCTTGGTTCCCACCTTGTTATTGATAATTTGGGTGAGAACCCCCCATTTGGTTTCCCAAATGTTGCACTTCTTCATTGTATAATGCCTCAAATTTGGCATCATTTAGGCACTGCACACTATTAGTTCCAACCGTATGCATCAATTTAAGTCCACTTCCCATGACAAGTTTAGACAACAAACCAAGTTGGGTCATCATTTTGGCGATGTTCTCATCTCATTCATTGTCCTTCTCTATTTTTTCTTTGCTCAAACTGAGTTGTAGAGTAAACACATGGTATTCTCTAGTATGCCAAGCATAGTTAACTTTGGTCATGTCATCTAACAACAAAGCAGCTAGATTATATGGTTGTCTCATTAATCCTCATTGGACTAGTTGATCAGCAACACCTTTATTAGCTGAATCAAGACTTCAATAGAAGTATTGGAGCAATAAATTGTCTGGAACACCATTTGTTGGACACTGCAAACGTAGTTTTTTGAATCTTATCCAAGTCTCTGGTAGAGGTTCACCTCCAATGTGCTGGAAATTTTGGACCTGGGTTCAAATTTTAACCATCTTTGAAGGTGGAAAGAATCTCTCCAAGAAAGCATTATTCAACTCCTCCCACAAAGTGATAGAATCATTTGTCTATCCCGCCAACCATCTTGAAGCATTATCCGTTAAAAAGAACGAGAATAACCTTAACCTGATGGACTCTTGAGAGATGTTCTTAAACAAAAATGGTCCACATACCTCCAAAAAAATCCTAAGGTGTTCATAGGGATCCTCATGAGCTAGACCCACAAAATTTCCTTTTAGTTGGAGCAATTGTAGCATTGTTCAGGTTATATGAAACACAACCCTCCCGACTTTGGGATGTATCCGGATGGCTCCTGTGCTTTGAAAAATATTCACATGCATATTATTCAAATCACCCTTGTTTTCATTTCGACCATAATGACTATCATTCAGACTACCATGGTCACTCATTGTATTATTCTAATTTCTCAAATAGAATTATCAACCACCATTCCCTGGTAGCGGAACTAGATTCTATAACGCTTAAATATCATCTTTAAAACAAATTAAAAGGGACAACGGTCGTAGTCAATAAAGATACCACCTAAGGGATCCTTGAGGAGGACCCCAAAACATCCCAAAAGCTGTCAAAATCAGTGGCCTCCCACGAAGGGCATCCACGAGCCGTGGATGGACCCACGTCCCATAGGAAGGGGTCGTGGGTCAAGGGCTGGCCTTCCCCTGCATGTTGAGCTCCAGTACCTCACTTACGAAGGTGCAACACGGTCCATGGACCCACGCCCCATAGGAAGGGGTCGTGGGTCAAGGGCTGGCCTTCCCCTACATGTTGAGCTCCAGTACCTCACCTACGAAGGTGCAACATGGTCCGTGGACCCACCCACAGTCCGTGGGTGGGGTTTCGTGGGTGAAGGGAAATTTCGAGTTTTAGTTTTTAAGTTAGGGGCTTAGGGGTTAATTGGTAATTAGTTAGGGGTTAATTGGTAATTAGTTAGGGGTTAATGGAGTTCGGTTAGTTAGTTATTAAATCACCTATATAAGACTAATATACCCCTAAACTAAGTCAATTAATTCATTCTTCCAAGACCCCAAATTCTCTCCAAATAATTCTCTCTCTAGAGGTGAAGAAGAAGAAGAAGAAGAGAAGGAAGTAGGGCAGAATTTCCTCCATTGATGCAAGCTTGGGGAGGGGTTTGAATCAAGGTATGTTATCTTATTCATATATGGGTTCTTCCACCCATAGATACCCCTAGGTCTTCCTCCAATTGTGAAGTCAAAATCTAACTCTAGCTAGAGTTTCTTCCTACATTGTGGGTAGTTTTTAGGTATGATTCCAATCAAGTGGATAATACCTAATTATGAATGAATTAGAATTGAATTATGATATTATGATGAATTTATATGATTTTTATGGTTAAACCTAGTCTTATTGATGAATTTGATATTGTGTGGGTTTATGCCATGAAAGGTGAAATTGAAGAATTAGAATTGATCTTCTAAAATCAATGTCATTTGTAGTAGTTGTTAAAGATTAGGAGCATATAATAATGAATTGAACTAGACTTTATTGAATATGAAGGATCGTGACTAGTAAAGTTGAAATTGAACCTGTATGATCAATTATCACTAGAATCACCTAGTAATGAAGTATGTGGTTAGAATACCTTGATATCTAGGTATGAATGATGATAGTAGAAGTAAAGCTTTAAGAGTAGGGTTTGTAGTCATGAATGTTGATCACTAGGTTCTTGAGAGTAAAGCCAAAGTGATGAACTTTGTAGGCTAAGGCTTTGAGAGTGAAGTCTAAATGAGAATAGAAGCTTAATGGATAGAGTTATCGTAGAAGATCTTTACCTACCTAATGATTTTCTTGGATGCACAAAGTGATAGAATCATATGGGTTAGGGGGACATCCATGTCTAGTGCTTGAACCCTAGGTGGGATGATGAAAAGTAAGAATTTAACCTCAAGGAGGTGAAGTATGAGATTTGGCTTGTAGTAATTGAACTACTTGAATTATGAATATATCCATGTCTAATGTAGTCATTCTATATGTGTTGATTTAATATGAGTTTTGACCTTAGAAAGGGGCAAGATATGATAGTGTGCATGTTGTATGAAGTTTAGTACATGCTTTAGAGACACTTTGAGAGTAAAGTGAATATGCTCATTACCTAGTTGTAGTGTTGTTGAAAGGTTAATTCCATATACACACTTAGGCATGAATATCATGATAAAATCTTAAAGTTTTGTCACATGTAGTGATTCTATGATTGGAAGACTAGTCTCACCTAATTGAATCAAAGGCCCTAGAGCCATCATAAATAGGTCATGGATGGTGATAGTTTCTCACGCATGATCTAATGAGCTATAGTATGAGTTATGTTGAATTGAGTGTCAAGACATTCTTCCACAAATATGAACTTAAGTCAAGACTAAATGTGAACTCAATGGGACTTAATGCCCAGAATCAAGTGGATATGAATATGAGATGAAAGCTTTTACACTAGTTGAGTCCGGCTTTCCAAATAAGTTCCTTTTACACTAGTTGAGTCTGGGTTCCTAAATTAGTTATAACATGAGATGGAAAACTTCTACCATAGTTGAGTCCGAGTTTCTAGAAGCAATCTCCTTATCCCATTACTATGTGCCCAAGCTAAGAGTATAGTTCTACCCTCGGTAAGTAGAGCAACCCCTTTTTGGTGTGGGGTAGATAGCGGATTCCATGTTAGTTCACATGGTCTATGTCGGTTAAGGCTTATGTCCCAAATAGTGTAGTAGTATAAATAAGAATATGAGTTGTGAACTATGGGTACTTAAGAATCTTTACTTAGTATGGTTAAGAGTATGGGATCTTACTTATGCATTGCACGAGTATGCTTTGAAGGTATCTATGGTGTGTTCCTTTTATGTTATAGTGACCTATGAGATAAATATGTTATTGCTTTATGCCTATGGTGTATGTTTGATGGATAGTTTCTATCGTTGCCTTCTATGGTATGATTGACTAAAGGTGAAAGTTCCCTTGTCTATCTGAAGTAAGCTATTAATGAGACCGAAGAAGGGTAAGTATGACTAGGATGACTTCAAGGTTATGCTTAGTGTGAAGGGTATTATGGGATGCCTTTCATGTATTGAACAAGTGGGCTTTGAGGTTTCTTAGGAGTATGGTGTCCTTATGGTACGAAAGCTTAAAGACTTGACCATGTATATACATTATGCTTGAGATGACAAAAAAGTGATACTTAGATTGGTGGTATTATGGGATGCTATTCATGCATTGTACAAGTATGCTTTTAGGTTACTTGAGAAAAGTTCTATTATGGTGTAGATGACCAAGATTTGAATAATGCTTATATGTTGCTTATTATTGAAGACTTTGCTTATGATTATGATATTGTATCTTATGCTTATAGTTGGTGTTTCATGAAGTATTTCATATGATTATGGATTATGTATTATATTGACTAACCCATGTCTTATGCTCTTATGATTATGCTAGCTAACATATTTAGTACATTTTGTACTAAAGCATACTTTGCCTACATTCTCATCAAATGTAGGGTTTGGAGATTTGAGTTCTATTCTTGGAGATATGTTTCTAAGGAGCAAAGGAGTTGAAGATTTTGGTGAGTCCTCATAGCTTCGAGAAAAAAACCCACCTTGTCCTTTATGTCTTTTATTTCATGTTGAGCCTATTGCATGAGCTATGTCCCAAGAGTTTCATTCTAAAGTTGTATTAGATGGTTTGAGACAAAACTGTAGTAAAGACTTCCGCTTGCATTTTATTAAAAGACTTCGATTGTATGGATAATTTTTTTTTAAATATCGGTACTTTTCTATTGTCTTATGTTATGGTATGCTAAGGGCTTGTATGAGACCTCTTCGGGGTCAAGTACGCCATATTACATCTAGGGTGTATCCCTGGGTTGTAACAGTTAATGAGTTTCTGGAACTATTCCCAGATTATTTACCCGGTATTCCTCCCGAAAAGGAAATAGACTTCGGTATTAATCTCTTCCCAAATAAGCAACATATTTCTATTTCTCCTTACCGTATGGCTCCAATAGAATTAAAGAAGATGAAAGAGCAATTGAAAGATTTGTTGGATAAGGGTTTCATCCGACAGAGTATCTCTCCATGCGGTGCTCCAGTCTTGTTTATTAGAAAGAAGGATGGTTCTCTTCGAATGTGTATAGACTATCGACAATTGAATAAGGTTACCATTAAGAATAAGTATCCTCTCCCAAGGATAGATGATCTGTTTGACCAATTTCAAGGAGAAAGTTATTTTTATAAGATTGACCTTCGGTCAGGTTATCACCAATAGAGGGTGAAAGAAGATGATATTTTGAAAATGGCTTTTAGAACCTAATATGGTCATTTTGAATTTTTGGTGATTTGTTTTGGTTTGACCAATGCTCCATCCGTTTTTATGGATTTGATGAATAGGGTGTTTAGACAATATCTTGACATGTTTGTAATTGTTTTCATTGAAGACATACTGAGTTATTCGAGAAGTGAGGATGATCACATCTATCATCTGAGGATTGTGATGCTTGTTCTCAAGGACCAACAAATCTTTGCAAAGTCGATTAACTTTTCAAAGACACTTCATCCAATTCTAAGCATAAATGATCGTTAGTCAGTATATAACCCAACCAAATGAATTGGGGTCGATCCCACAGAGAGTAGCTTTCTTTTGAATTCAAATATGAAAGTATGATGGTGACCTTTGCAGCTGAACAAACGCAACACTTAAGAGTCTAGAAGTCACATTCTAGGATGTTTTTACCAACTCACTTCAACAATCAACAAGGAACAATCAAATAACAAGATAATACTTGGGGGATTGACTAACCAACTGCCGAATTCAACTTAACGGGTGTACATCATTACCAACAATGTTAATTCGTCGTGGGTAGAATGGACTAAAAGTAAAGCAATTTTCTCTCGAACAATTACCTTATTTCCAGTGAGTTCTCTCGAACCTCAACACTATCCATAAGACGACCAACCCACTTTCTCATCAAATCTACTCTTTCGATCTAGAAACAAAGGCTGAATCTTGATTTTCACTTTCTCAAGATGAAACCGTCATGACCCACTACTAAGGATGCCAAATTACTACGTTGGCTCTGTACTTCTCTCTTGAGCAAGCACAAAACTCTGAACTATATTACACTAAACATGCAATAATGAAGCTAAACTACAGTAATAATTCAGACCTACTTCAAATTAACACCAAAAATCACTAATTGATAACACCCATTTAGTCAAACGCAACAATTGGTCATATTGTCAAACTCCCAAGGTTAAAGTTTTAGCCAATCATAGTAAAAAGATGAAATTCAATACCTTCCACATTTTCCATAGTTGGGTAAATGAAATTCGAAAGTTAAATTTGACTAATATCTTCTCTATTACAAAACCCAATTGAAAAACCTTGATAAAATCACTTGAAATCAACAATGGCAGTGTTTTTGCTCTCTATCTTTTGTTCCTCACATTTTCTAAATGCCATCTCTCTTGCAAAAATCAATTTATATTGGTCTGAGGTGTGGCTTTTTGGGACTAATCGGCGAGGAAAGTCAGGCTTCGCCGACTGTCCTTCGTCTCGCCTTCATTCTTCACTTCTTCTTAGTCCAACCATTGTAATTTTAGGCGAGCCAGATCGGGATTGTCATTTCATTCTGCGATGCACCTTTTTGCCTTTTAACTTGCCCATCAACACTTATCTGGACCTCCATCAGTACTTTTGGCGATGAGGTCATCCTTCACCGATGTGATCAGCATCATGCCGAATGGAACTGCTGCTCGTCGAAGTTACTCTTAATCCAATCTCAGAGTTCTGTAAATTTACACTATAGAGGAGCAACTTGGCGATTCGCCGAGTGATCTCGGCGATCATCAGGCTTGTTTTTCCTCTTCTCTTTTTCAGCTTGTGTTGTCCTTGTTGCCCATTTCTGTCCTAGCTTTGTCCCTCAATCCATATATCTGAAAATCAATGGTTTTACATCAGTTAATGGCATAAATTGAGCATTTGAGGACACTAATTCTATACAAAAAAGCCCTAAATGAGTCCAAATCTCGGACTCATCAACACCCCCAACTTAAACTTTTTCTTGTCCTTAAGTAAAACTCAAGTTCAGCAGTTCAAGAAAGATGTCTTAAACAGTGCTACAAAAGACTCAATCATGAATGCACACAACAATACTCAACTTACTCATGCAAGGATCAACTGTGCACTCAAAGATTCAAGTTGTGACTCACTATTATCAACGATTCCCAAGTTCACAATACTTGCTTCAAATGCGGGTTCAAGCTAAACAAAGGTACTCAAATGCCCTCACAACAAAGATGATTCCATATTCACACACAATTGTTCAACAATTTATATTTTCGGAATCACATACAACTCTCACACTCACGAAAATGAACACATGCATGACTTCACCCATAGCTTTGCCCTTATTTTGCAATCAATATTCGCTTCAGCTCACTCAAGATCAAAAAGGTGTTTTCAAGGCTTGTAACGGGGTTGAGTGTAAAGGTATGGTCATTTAGGTTCGGTGGCTACTATCCTCATGAAATATGGTATGAACATCATTTTCTTTCCTTTTCTTCAACATTCTTACTCATGTTCAAAATTCACCCCATTATTCACTTCTCATTGAATACCAGACACCCCATTTCTTTTGCGACTTTCACAACTTTTTCATTCTTTTTCTTTTTCTTTCTCTCTTCTTTTTTTTTGGATGGAGGGGTTCCATATTTTTCAAGTTCATGGATGAATGGGGGCTTCTTCACACTTCTTGATTTTTCTTCTCTTTTCACCACACCCCTAACTTAGGCTTTTAGACTAAGTTGGCTATTCAAACACACCACGCTTCATGAGGATTATGGGTGAATGAATAAAGAGGGGTTAAAATTTGCATCAAGTTTCTTCGAAGAAAAGGAAAAGGCTCAAAGGGTTTCAACAAAGTTCACACACTCACAAGGTTGGCCACAAAAGAGGTATATTGTCAAATTGTTTCACTCTTCAAAATTGTTGCCTAAGATCATTTCAAAATCTTGCATCACTTAGTCAATAGGACCAACGGGGAAAATTCTAAGTGTCATCACACAAGGTTCACGGTAAGCTCATTACACAAGGCATTGACACCAATATCAAACAAGACTCCGTTCATCAGAAGAGAATTCATTCGATAACCGACTAGTCACAACGAGATGCAAAGAGTTCACATATTGCCTATGAAACTTCATTTGACCTCATCGTAGCCGCACATTTATTTTTTGTTTGATTTAAGAGCACTATTCAAGTCATTGGTATTGATCATAACCGATACTCAAATAAATAACTTTTGTCGAACGAGCAAGGGACTCACTGACCAAACACACACCCCGACCAAAAGCAATCAACATTGTCCCCAATGTGATTAGAGAACATACATTACAAAAAATGAAAAATAAAGAAAAACTACTTGTATGTAAACATGCAGAGCAAGGTGACAAGGAATCTTTACTAGGCGCCCATTTGGCGAAAAATTGTAATAATTGCCGAACCGCTCGACAATTCACCCAATGGTATGGATATCACCATTATTTCTAGTATGCAACACGTTTCGAAAGGGGCGACAGGGCAGAATTTAAGGAGATCGCTGAACAGGTCGGCAGTTCGCATAATGGACTTATAACCTCATCGAATGATCCATTGGGTCAGGCTATCAGAGCTGGGGAAGAAAGGCAGAGAAAGTCGGGTCGCCCAAGTACTTCAGTGAGTCACCGAGTGATGAAGACTCCCCGCCTAATGTTCCAGTATCTCTGCCCCATTTTCAAAGTCCAGAAGGTGGACTACGTCGGGCTCGCCGAACAGATTCGGCGATTCACCAATGGTGTCTTCACCTCACACATTTTCTTGCACCTGCCCAATCAACGCATATTATTTGAAATACTAACACTTGGGTTGCCTCCCAAAAAATACCTTCTTTAACGTCATGGCATGACGTGGAAATTCTCTCAAGCATCTTCCAAATAAACCACCTCAATCAGAGAAATCTCTTGGCATTCGCCAAAGTACAACTTCAAGTGTTGCCCGTTCAATTTAAATGCAGGTCCTTTTTTACCTTCGACTTTAATGGCACCATTTGTGAACACCCGTGTTACTCTAAATGGACATGACCATTTCAATTTGAGCTTTCCCGAAAAGTGTTTGAGTCAAAAATTATATAGTAACACCCAATCTCCTACTCTGAACTCTCTCTTAAGGATTTTATAATCATGCTACTTCTTCATCTTTTCCGTGTAAAGAGATGAACTTTCATAAGCCCTGAACCTAAATTCGTCCAACTCATTCAGTTGATCTACTTTCTCTTTTGATGTCTTCGCCCAGTCCAGATTTAGAGCTTTTAATGCCCATAATGCTTTGTGTTCCAATTCAAATAATAAATGGTAAGATTTTCCGAAGACTAGCTAATACGGAAACATACCAATTGGTGTTTTGTATGCGGTGCGATATGCCCATAGAGCATCATCAAGCTTTTGAGACCAATCAGTCCTATTTGCATTCTCTGTCTTGGCCAAGATACTCCTGATCTCCCGATTCGACACTTCAACTTGGACACTCGTTCGGGGATGGTACAGAGTTGCTACTTTGTATTTCACTCCATACTTTTCCAATGCAGATGCAAAAAACTTATTGAAAAAATGGGATCCCCCATCACTAATAATAGCCCAAGGAGTACCAAATCTAGCAAAGATGTAGCATTTTAGGAATTGAACAACACTTCTTCCTTCATTGTTTGGTAGTGCAACAATCTCCACCCATTTAGAAACATAATCTACTGCCACCAAAATGTACTTATTACCAAACGAACTCACAAATGGGCCCATGAAATCTATTCTCCAAACATCAAATAGTTCAACTTCTAAAATGGGCATGAGAGGCAACTCGTGTCTTTTAGACACTTCACCTTGTTTCTGACATTGAGTGCACTTCTTAACAAACTCATGAGCAAATTTGTAGAGGGATGACCAGTAGTAACCACTTTGAAGAACTTTAGAAGTTGTACATACACCACCATGATAACCCCCAACCAGCGAAGCGTGACAAGCATAAATAATCTCGATGGCTTCTTTCTCCGGAACACATTTCCTAATGATATGGTCTGCACAATCTCTGAATAAATATGGTTCATCCCAAAAGTACTTCTTAACATCAAACAAAAACCTCTTTTGTTGGTACAAGTTCAGTTCTTCCGGCATTAATCCACACACCACGTAATTAGAAAAATCAGCATACCAAGGAGATTGTTGGAGAGTTACCCTGAATACCTGTTCATCGGGAAAGGCATCATTTATGTCTACCTCCAGCTCATCATTTTCCTTGCCTTCCAATCTTGATAAGTGGTCAGCCACCTGATTTTCACTGCCTCTCCTATCTTTGGCTTTAAAGTCAAATTCTTGCAACAATAGCACCCACCTTATCAATCTTTGCTTGGCATGCTTCTTTGCCATCAGATAACGCAGGGCATCATGATCAGTGTGAACAACCACTTTAGTGCCTAGAAAGTATGCCAAAAATTTCTCAAATGCATATACTACTGCAAGTAATTCTTGTTTTGTAACTGTGCAGTTATGCTGAGCACTGTTTAGAGTTTTGCTTGCGTAGTAAATGGGGTGAAATGGTTTGTTGTGTTTTTTCCCCAACACGACACCTAATGTCTGCCGCTTGCATCATACATCACTTCGAAGGGTTCTGACCAATCAGGATTAATGATAACTGGAGTGGAGATCAATTTTTCTTTCAAGCACTTGAAGGCCACCATGCAAGCATCATCAAAGTGGAATTTCACCTCCTTCTCAAAGAGTTTGCATAGAGGATGTGCAATTTTTGATAAGTCTTTGATGAGCCTCTGGTAAAAACTGGCATGCCCCAAGAAACTACGAGTACCCTTCACCGAAATTGGTGATGGTAACTTCTCAATCACTTCAATCTTCACTTTATCAACCTCCAACACTTTTTGCGACACTTTGTGACCAAGAACTATACCTTCCCTAACAATGAAGTGACATTTTTCTCAATTTAGGACCAAATTTGTCTCCACACATCTTTGGAGAACTTGTCCTAAGTGTGCTAAACATGCTTCAAAAGTGTCACCCACAACCGAGACGTCATCCATGCAGACTTCCATTGAATCCTTCACCATATCAGTGAAAATAGATAGCATGCAACGTTGAAATGTTGCCGGAGCATTGCATAACCCGAACGATATCCGTTTGAAGGCAAAAGTTCCATATGGGCAGGTGAATGTGGTTTTCTCTTGGTCTTCCAGAGCAATGGAGATTTGGTTATAACCGGAGTACCCATCCAGAAAACAATACCAACCTCTCTCTGAAAGTCGATCAAGCATTTGATCCATGAAAAGCATGGGGAGGTGATCTTTTTTGGTCAACGCATTTAACTTCCGGTAATCAATGCATACTCACCATCCGTTCATCGGTCTCATATATACAAGCTCCCCCTTTTCATTTGGGACTACTGTGATGCCTCCCTTTTTTGGTACACATTGCACCTGATTTACCCATTTGCTATCCGCAATAGGGTAGATCACACATGCATCCAACCACTTTATTATCTTTTTTTTCACAACCTCTTGTATCGGTGGGTTCAATCTCCACTGATGTTCAACACTTGGTTTACAATCACTATCAAGCTGAATTTTGTGAGTGCAAATGCTGGGAGGAATGCCCACTATGTCTGCGATAGTCCAACCTATAGCTTTGATATGCCTTCTCAATACCTCAAGGAGCAATTTTATCTGCCATTCAAGCAAGTCAGCTGCAATGATCACCGGTAAGGTGTTATTTCCCCCCAAGAAAGCATATCGGAGATGGTAGGGAAGTACTTTCAACTCCAGATTCGGTGTCTCTTCTGTTGATGGCTTTGTGGGAGGACTCTCTCAAATTTTTAGATTAATGTCCAACTTCAATAGAGTCTTTGAATATTCCTCCATGCCTGAAAGAGCAGCTACTACCTCTTCGTAGCCTTGAATTTTGAATTCAACATAGTTAATAATCACGGCCTCAAATGGTTCACTCATACACATCAAATGGCTCACACTAGCCACCGCCTCATCAATAACATCAACAGTAGAAACCATGTGAATATCGCTTGGGTGTTTCACTGACTTACAAACATTAAAGGTTACTTCATCTTCGTTCACCCGGAACTTCAGTTTTCCACCTTCAACATCCACCAACGCTCTCCCGGTTGCCAAGAAAGGTCTTCCCAAATGATGGGAATTTCAGCATCTATCACAATCGATAATGACAAAATCAGCCAGGAAAATGAATCGGTCAACCTTTACAAAGATGTCATATAGTATCCCCACAGGCTGTTTAATTGATCGGTCCACCATCAAGAGTCTCATTGTTGTGGCTTTTGGTTCAGCCAACCCAAGTTGTTTATAGATTGCATATGGCATTAGGTTGATGCTTGCTCCCAAATCGCATAGGGATTTCACAAATTGGAACATGCCGATGGTGCAAGGGATGGTGAACGCTTCGGGATCTTCTTTCTTTTTGATCAGCTCCTTAGTCATAATTGCACTGCAACTATGAGAAACTTCGATTGTTTCAAAATCCAAGCTCCTTTTTTTGTGACTAACTCCTTCATAAACTTGGCATAACCCGATATTTCCAACTGTCACTCCCCGAGAGCACCCCCATAGACGTGACACGGCATAATGGACATCAAAGGGGTCTCATACAAGCCCTTAGCATAATCATAACATAAGATAGTAGAAAATACAGGAAATTTAAAACTTTTACAATCAAAGTCATTTTATATCAAAATCAAGCGGAAGTCTTTCTATTACCATGTCTCAAACCATCTTTTAAAACTCTTGAA
Source organism: Solanum chiquidenum (assembly GCA_029582725.1). NCBI lineage: Eukaryota > Viridiplantae > Streptophyta > Magnoliopsida > Solanales > Solanaceae > Solanum > Solanum chiquidenum. The sequence continues at coordinate 49,422 of JAJOOS010007691.1, forward strand.
TAAAAGTCATTGGGACTCAGCCCATATAAAGTCTAAACATAGAAAATGACATAAAGGAACATAGTGGGTTTTTCCTCGAAGCTATGCGGACTCACCAAATCTTCAAGTCTTCAAACGCCTTAGAAACCTAGCTTCCAAGGCAACCCAATCTCCAACACCCTACATTTGATTAGAATGTAGGCAATATGCGTTAGTACAAAATGTACCAAGTATTAAAGCTAACATACCAACATAAATCATCTCAAAATGGTTAGTCGATCATAAGACATAATCATAAGAGGTAATAACATATTCATAACATAAACTCCAACAAAGTATCATAACATCAAAGTCAACATAATACAATGTATATGAACATAAGAGCTAAAACATACTTATAGCATAGCCTTAACTTAACCTTCATAAATACATCCTTCAACCATTAATCTTTCACACTACAATTGAATACTTCACAAGCCACCTCTAAGCATACTTGTGCAAGGCAAGGATAGCAGCCCATACTACTATCCAAGCTAAGTACCTCTCTTTGGTCATTCTTGGGCATAGTCCACCTTCATATTCAAGATCTAGGTTTTCATGTCATAAGAGTACTACACTCCTAAGTAACCCCAAGGCACACTTGTGCAATGCATGTGTAGCATCCCATAATACCACACACACTAAGCATATCTTGAAGTCACCTTATTCATGTTTACCATCTCTAGATGTCACTATAGACCTACTTCATATTGACAAGGACTATCAACTTAAGTCAATTATATCATGGAAGGAAACTATAGCAACAATCCAAGCTATACATATATCACATAAGAGGACACTTCATAAGTTGCTTCAAGTCATACTTGTGTCATGTATGAATGGCATCCCGTACTACCACTCACACTAAGTACTCCTTTAGGCTAGCTTACTCAATGCTTACTATTTATAATTCTAGACTATCAAGATTAGCACATACTAGGCTAAACCTAATTACCATGGAAAATACCTTACCATGCAATCCAAGCTATCCTAGGAAGGATACAAGTACTAACCTAGCCACCATGCAACCATTCAATAGGATGCAAGCTAGTCTTAGGGGAGTATGACTTCTCAACCCTAAGATATCTTAGGAGAGTATGATGTCTCAATCCTAATCTACCATGAAATGGTCTTGGCCTAACCAAATCAAGCTACCATGAAATGCATCCTTGCAATGGTAGTTCAAGCTACCCTGAGGAGAGTATAGATCCTTAATCCTAGGCTACCATGCCTATACTAACGCAAGCTACCATGAAAATCATCCTTGCAATGCTATTTCAAGCTAACCTTAGGAGAGTATAGATCCTCAATGCTAGGCTACCATGCCTATACTAACGCAGGCTACCATGAAAAGCATCCTTGCAATGCTATTTCAAGCTAACCTTAGGAGAGCTTAATTCCTCAATCCCAAGCTACCATGAGACCTACCATCCCATGCTACATAATTTAACTATACATGAAGGAATCATAAGACTCAACCTCAAGCTAGTCTATTCTAAGAAACATGATTCATTTTAGGTGATTAACCCTTCACATTCTATCTACGCATTCATATAGTTCTAAGTAGGTCATGTGGGTAAAAGCCTTCCACCATAACTCTACCTATATTTAATCAATTCAATGCAAGCTAGTTCATCCTATTAGACTTACTCATTAAGCCCTAGTGATCAACATTATGATTTCAAGACATACATTCAAGCTTTACTCCACAATCAACATACTAGTCTAGATCACAATATATACTAGTCACAAGCCTTAGTCATAGGTAATTCTAAGCATAATTCAACATAAAGCCCCAATTCTAAGCATTTCAATTCATGTTCTATCATACATGCATAAGCCTAGTTCAATTCATGATTTCATATTCCCATTCTTGGATAAGTTCTATACATGATAACAACTCAAGAAAATATATCAAGAATCATCAATTTCTCATCCCAAAGCATAAACCCACATACTTTCAATTCTAGGATTAAACAAGAAATTCACATAAATCCTTCATAATATCATGAATCAACACTAAATTAATCATATATGAGTAATATCCAACCACTTGGAATCATACCCACCTAAAACCCATACATTGGAAGTAACCATAGCTTAGATTGGGGTTCTTCTTCACAAAAGCTAAACATACCTTAATTCTAACCCCTAGTAAGCTTGCTTCAATGGAAGATTTCGACCTAGCGTCTAGATAGAGGAATATTTGAGAGGAGAGGATGAAGTGGGTTTCCTTTTGATTCTAGGGGAAAGACTTAAAATGAGGTAAACTTAGATCTAATAGGTTTATATAGTTTCTAGGAAAGGAATAGAATAACGTAGGGTCAAATTTGGTAAAGAACTAATGACCCACAAAGTTACAACTTAAAAATCTGCCCCTTGCCCATCTAAGCTCGCCCTTTGGACCCTTAGGATTGACCTTTGGACCTTAGGCTCGCCCTTTGGATCCTCAGGCTCGCCCTTTGGACCCTTAGGCTTGCCAAGGGCACTAGGCGACTCACCAAGTGGACCCTTGGCTCGCTCAAAGTTCCAGCAAGCTCAAATATGGGGCAATTCACTTAGGTGATCTAGGGTGCCAATGGGTGATTCGCCAAGTAGGTTGGAGAGCTAGGACTTAGCTCTCCCTTTGCATCCCTTGGCTCGCCAAGGGAACTAGGCGACTCGCCTAATGGCCCTTGGCTCGCTCATTTTTCTAGCCTGACAGTGCTTCACTATTTCGGGCATAACCTTTTACTCCGAGATTAGAATAGGGCAAACTTGGTGGCATTGGAAAGAGGACTCAGAGACCTTTAATTGGATATGTAAAGGCCCACCTAATTCGTTTTGAGCTAACATATATCATCATTTGAAGTTGACCCTACACTCTAAGTCAAATGAAAACCGTTAAAGTGAAAGCTTAAAAATTTGGACTTTGCCCATCTAAGCTCGCCCTTTGGACACTTGGGCTCGCCAAGTGCACCCTTGGCTTGCCCAATTTTCCAGTAGGCTCACTGGTTGGGCAGTCCACTAGGCGAGGTGGGGAACCATTGGGTGACTTGCTCATCCCCTTGGGGGACCAAGTGTGCCCATCGCCAAAAGTCCCCTTGAAGAACATGGTTTCTTTCACTCTAACTTGCTAGGTTAGGTTCTTGCAACCCTATATCATTCCATAGATAGTCTTCTAGACTACATGGTCTAACATATATCTTGACATTCAACTACTAAGCCCCTCATTCAAAGTACGGAAAGTCTCATCTACGACTCTATTTCACATTTATTAAACCTTAGAACCCTAGCTTGTGGCTCTAGTTTAGTCTACTAAATTCTGGGGTGTTGCAATATCTCCCCCTTGGAAACATTCGTCCTCGAATGACCTTTCTAAACACTTCTTAAAGGAAACAACGCTAGACTAGCACCTCAAAATGCATGCATTATAGCTAAATGCACACAACCATGATGGAAAACTTTCACTCCAAGCTAAGCATAATCAATGCAACACAAGGGAGTAGGAACTACATTTACCAACCCAACATGCATGATTTTTTATATCTACTAAATTTCAAGGAGGAACTACCATCTCCTAGCTACAACATGCTCAACACACACTACATGGAGCCTAAAATGCACAATGACCCAAAGATACTATAACATAAGGCCACAGAATGCAATATGGTCAATTCTAACATATCCTACACCTCTTCATAACCATACATACAAGGAAGTCATAGGAATCATATAATTACATAATCACATATAACCTTATTAGGTAGGCACACTATCTCCCCCTTGGGAGCAAACCTACACATGCTTTTCTAAACATCATTCATAGCAAGGAAAACATCAAACCCAACATAACAAGTCATAAAAAACAAGAAATTTGGAAATTTTTCTAAAACATAAAAGAAGTACATACCGTAAGGGAAATGAGGAGATCACTCTTGATCTTCTCTAGATTGGAGAGCATAAGACCTATTCTTCTTTTGAGGCTCCATATCCTCACTACTAGAGGCAACTTGCTTACCCTCTCTTCTCTTAGACTTAAGAACCAGTCAATCTCTCATACCCACTACATCTCTCAAGGTGGAAGTTTCTAGAAATCCCTAAACCATGAACATCAAGGATACTCAACGACATTGCTACCTAAGCACATTACCTCCCCTCCTATTCAAACTCTTTTAGGCAACACTAAACTTTCACATCATCACACAAAAGTTTCTATATTAAGGTGAATTACACTTCTACCCTTCTTAGAGGGTTCTATTCACTCAACCCGCCTAGGCATTTCTCAAAACACCATATTCAACCAATCCATCAACATACTTCAAAAATCCATCATGACTAAGTCGAATTCTACCAACAACCAAGAAAAACGTCATAATCACCTTTCTAGGCAGGTACACTATCCCCCCCCCTTGGGAGTAAGCCTACACAAACTCTTCTAAACATCTTTCATAACATAAAGGCAACAATAAATTAAAGCATCATCCATACTAAAGACAACATCAAAGTCTAACATCTCAAATCTTACCAAGTCACATAGCCATAATTGGCATCTCAACCAACCTTTATACCTCACTCCTTGTACCATAAACCTTCTAATAGTCACATCTTAAAGACCATCGGATAAGGGATAAGAGAGAGAGCTTATAGATCTATGGTACGACTTGGAGAATGAAAAAAGTGAGATTTTTCCTAAGCATCCAATAGCCTCATATTCATAAATGTGTCGCGACTCACACCCATGAATAAGACTCTACTTAGACTTGGTGTAAGACATCGTAAAACTTATCCCAAAACATTATGATCAGATACTAAGTTTGTCACGCCCCGAGAGCACCCCCATAGATGTGACACGACGTACTTGACCCCGAAGGGGTCTCATACAATCCCTTAGCATAATCATAACATAAGATAGTAAAAAATACGGTAAATTTAAAACTTTTACAATCAAAGCCATCTTATACCAAAATCAAGCAGAAGTCTTTCTATTACCATGTCTCAAACCATCTATTAAAACTCTTGAAAAAAAGTCATTGGGACGCAGCCCATACAAAGTCTAAACATAGAAAATGACATAAAGGAACATAGTGGGTTTGTCTTCGAAACTATGCGGACTCACCAATTCTTCAAGTCTTCAAACGCCTTAGAAACCTAGCTTCCAAAGTAACTCAATCTCCAACATCCTATATTTGATTAGAATGTAGGCAATATACGTTAGTACAAAATGTACCAAGTATGAAAGCTAACATACCAACAAAAATCATCTCAAAATGGTTAGTCCATCATAAGACATAATCATAATAGGTAAAATCATTACTCCAATAAAGTATCATAACATCAAAGTCAACATAATACAATGTATATGAACATAAGAGCTAAAACATACTTATAGCATACCCTTAACTGAACCTTCATAAATACATCCTTCAACCATTATTATTTCATACTACAAGTGAACTACTTCACAAGCCACCTCCAAGCATATTTGCGCAAGGCAAGGATAGCAAACCATACTACTATCCAAGCTAAGTACCTCTCTTTGGTCATTCTTGGGCATATTCCACCTTCATAGTCAAGACCTAAGTTTTCATTTCATAAGAACACTACACTCCTAAGCAACCCCAAGGAACCTTTGTGCAATGCTTGTGTAGCATCCCATAATACCACACACACTAAGCATATCTTGAAGTCACCCTATTCACGTTTACCATCTCTAGGTGTCACTATAGACCTACTTCATATTGACAAGGAATATCAACTTAAGTCAATAATATCATGGAAGGAAACTATAGAAACAACCCAAGCTACACATACATCACATAAAAGGACATTTCATAAGTAGCTTTAAGTCATACTTGTGCCATGTATGAATTGCATTCCACACTACCACTCACACTAAGTACTCATTTAGGCTAGCTTACTCAATGCTAACTATTTATCATTCTAGACTACCAAGATTAGAATATACTAGGCTAAACCTAATTACCATGGAAAACACCTTAACATGAAATCCAAGCTATCCTAGAAAGGATACAAGTGCCAACCTAGCCACCATGCAAACATTCAATAGGATGCAAGCTACTCTTAGGGGAGTATGACTTCTCAACCCTAAGCTCTCTTAGGAGAGTATGATGTCTCAATCCTAAGCTACCATGAAATGGTCTTGGCCTAACCAAATCAAGCTACCATGAAATGCATCCTTGCAATGCTAGTTCAAGCTACCCTTAGGAAAGTATAGATCCTCAATCCTGGGCTACCATGCCTATACTAACGCAAGCTACCATGAAAACCATCCTTGCAATGGTATTTCAAGCTAACCTTAGGAGAGTATAGATCCTCAATCCTAGGCTACCATGATTATACTAACACAAGCTACCATGAAAAGCATCCTTGCAATGCTATTTCAAGCTAACCTTAGGAGAGATTAATTTCTCAATCCCAAGCTACCATGAGACCTACCATCCCATGCTACATTGTTTAACTTTCCATGAAGGAATCATAAGACTCAACCTCAAGCTATTCTATTCTAACAAGCATGATTCATTTTAGGTGATTAACCCTTCACATTCTATCTACACATTCATATAGTTCTAAGTAGGTCATGTGGGTAAAAGCCTTCCACCATAACTCTACCTATATTGAATCAATTCAATGCAAGCTAGTTCATCCTAATAGACTTACTCATTAAGCCTTAGTGATCAACATTATGATTTCAAGACCTACATTCAAGCTTTACTCCACAATCAACATACTAGTCTAGATCATAATACATACTAGTCATAAGCCTTAGTCATAGGTAATTATAAGAATATTTCAACATAAAGCCCCAATTCTAAGCATTTAAATTCATGTTCTATCATACATGCATAAGCCTAGTTCATTTCATGATTTCATATTCCCATTCTTGGATAATTTCTATACATGATAACAACTCAAGAAAATCTATCAAGAATCATCAATTTCTCATCCAAAAGCATAAATCCACATACTTTCAATTCTAGGGTTAAACAAGGAATTCACATAAATCCTTCATAATATTATGAATCAACACTAAATTAATCATATATGAGTATTATCCAACCACTTGGAATCATACCCACCTAAAACCCATACATTGGTAGTAACCCTAGCTTAGATTGGGGTTCTTCTTCACAAATCTTGGGGGTTTCTAGGGGACTCTATGGGTGGAAAAACCCATAGATGAAGAGCTAAACATACCTTAATTCAAATCCCTACTAAGCTTTCTTTAATGGAAGATTTTGACCTAGCCTCTTTCTCCTCTTTTCCTTCTTCTTCTTCTTCTTCTTCTTATTATTATTATTATTATTATTATTATTATTATTATTATTATCCTCTTCCTCTTCCTCTTCCTCTTCCTCTTCCTCTTCCTCTTCCTCTTCCTCTTCCTCTTCCTCTTCCTCTTCCTCTTCCTCTTCTTCTTCTTCTTCTTCTTCTTCTTCTTCTTCTTCTTCTTCTTCTTCTTCT
>JAJOOS010007692.1:0-70091 GCA_029582725.1 Solanum chiquidenum
GTTCATATCATAGGTAAACCACCCTCACAACCCCTTCACAAGCTTACTTGTGCAATGTACACATGGAGTCCCATACCCCCACATATACTAAGCAAACCTATTAAGAAGTCATAAGTGTAATTCACATGCATAATCATACTTCATGTCTTGATATAAGTAAAGTTAACCTTAACATGCTCTCATATTAACATACATAGACCATAGTTTTCATTACATAAAAAGCCTAATCATAACCTCCCTTAGAGTCCACTTGTTCAATGCATAAGTAAGGTCCATAGTCCTACCTACACTAAGTAACCCTTCAAGAAATCATGACTAGAGCTCATATTCTTATCTTAATTCATTTCTTAACTTTCGGGAGACATTGTCATAACCAACATAGACCATGTGAGCTACATGGAATCCGGTGTTCTACTCCGACATCGAAAAGAGAGGGTACTACTTGCTAAAGTAGGACCTACATACATAATAGCTATCTAGTGGATCCACTAAGCTAAGACCTATGGGGGCACGTAGTTATGGAACAAGGAGATTGCTACTAGAAAACCTTGACTGACTAGGCGTGGAGGTTTCCATCTCATGAGACAATATCTACGTTGGGAACCTGGAATTGCTAAACGTGAAGGTTCTCTTGTGGGAAGACGGACTTACTAAACGTGAAGCCTCCACTCTCATTTTTCATGTTCACTCGGTGCTAAGCTCCAACTCCCTTTTTAAACATCTTTAAGACTTTATTAACATTAGTGCATAAAATAGGCTTTAGGGACTTCATCTCTCATATCATATAGCTCAAAGGTTTCTAAGATGAGAATGACTTTTCATCATAGAACCTACATTATGTGAGAATGACCTTTCACATATTCATACCATATTCATAACATAGTCTAGTTTAGAGTACAATTAAGGAAACCTTTCAAGAGACTCACTTTCACTAGATTAGCATAAACCTTATTCACTAATTCATGTGTGTATGTGTACATATGTGAGAAATCCTTTCACATAAACACCTTTATACAACACATATTCATACCCTGCTAATCATACACTTTGCATGCATAATAAGATGTAAGGGTGCATATAAGAGTTAACCTTTCAATAGACACCATGACACATCATATTCATAACTATACATGTAGAGTGTGTGTGTACAAGTTCGTCCTCATAGTGACATAATAGCAACAACATTGATATTGAGTGCACTCTTCTTCAAGGGATCACAACACATTCACATTGTCCCCAAGTCATGAGCAATTCACATATAAAGCCTTTAAGGATTCTAGACCACACACCCACACTTCATCATAGGAGACAAAGGCACATTCAACATTGAATAGGTACTCCTAAAATGTCTATGATCACACATTCATATAGGGGTCATATAGGTAGGGGTCATTTCACAATAGTACTTAACATAATCAATCATGTAGACCACACCTTATCCCTAACATTATCATTAACATTATACTCCTCATCATCAACATACTTTAAACATCATGCTAGCATTGGGGATTCCAAACATAACCTTCATAGCACAATTTTATAAACATATGCATCATAATCATCAATTCACTTCACATATATTGCCTTCAAGTCCATGACCTCAATATGCATAGATAGACAAGAAGTAAACACCGCCACCATAAGTGGGTCAAACCACACAACATCAATTCGGATACTATAGACTAAGAGTTAGGTCAACTTACCAATTCTCCAAGCCATTATCACCATGGATCAATCCTCAACAATTCTTAATCAATTGACATAGATAGAAATAAGAATTAACAATGTAATTCACTAACATAAACATAATCTAAGTACAAATCTATAAACAGAGGCATCAACCCATAACTTTGCCCATAAGACCATAATTCTCAACTCATCAATATACAAACAATTCAACATGAATAAGTATAGATAATCATAGGAAACATCAATTCAATCTAATGTAAACATAATTTCACCAATAGATATCATATTTACAAACTCCCACATCATATGCCAATTTTAGAGAATCTGGGGATCATGGGTTCTTCAATAATTCCTTTGAAAATTATCTTAAAAACCTTAATTCCACATCAATTCATCAATAGAATGATTTAGAAAATCGTTTGACAAAGGACCCGTGTTTAGATTGAAAATTGGGAATTTTGATCTTTGAATCACTTTTGAAAATCTTTGATTTAACTACTTCAATGAGATGTTATTCAAGAATCAAGAGTTACCATACCTTAATAATTGAAGACCCATGAAATTGAAGAAGAAATCAGTTGAAAACCCATCTTCTAGCTTGAGCTTCATCAAGGTCTTCAATGGAGTTATGAGAGAATCTATTTTTGAGAGGGAAGGGTCAATTTGAAGAATGGGGTCTAATTCTAGGTTTTGGGGTTTTAGCCAATTTAAATACCCTAAAATAGGTAGAATAACTGTTTATAATAATTCCCCAAAGTACCCAAACTACCCCTCACTTAGTTGGACCTTTTAAACAAGTCAAACTTGAGTTTATTTTTGCAGATTTCATCCGGAATCAAGTTCGCGACGCGGAGCCACTTTTTGGCCATTGATGGAGCATGTCTGCAACGCGGAGCCACTCCTTCCATGCACAACTTGCAAGCTGCCTTGGCAGCTTGTTTGGCCAAGGGTTGGGGTCCTCTTGGGAGACCCTTAGGGTGGTCCCGGGGTGTCGTATTCGAACGTTTTGACCCAAAAAATATTTGTTAAGACTCTAGGGTCACCTCCACTGATTTTAGACTCTAAACAACACATAAAATCATGCACAACATACTAGAACACACCAACACGTAAAATACTAGTTTCGGAACGTCGTGGTCGTCCCTTGACGTTTGATTTCCAACTCTTTAAATCTAACTAAAAAAGGCTATTCTTCATTATTATAACAAGTTATTAATGCATAAAACCCATGTGAGGCTCTAATTTATCCTACTTTATTTTGAGGGGTGTTACACCTATAAACAGTTCAGAATTAATCTTAAATCGGCAGATTTGCCATATTTCCCCAACTTGTCAAAACGTCCATAGAAATACATAAAAACAATCATAAAAGAGTCCTGAGATGATTACCTTAGTTGACCAAGTTTAAACCTTGAAGAAACACCAATAACTACAAATTTATATCTTCAAAAACTAGGTCCAAACGCAACTAATAGAATGGAAAAATGATTGCCACATGTAGAGATCACGTTTCTAGGGACGGGGGGAACGTTTAATGGTACAAATCGTCAAAAACTAACCTTCATCATGCAAGAACTCCATAGAAACCCTTTCTTAAGCTTTCTCTTTGGTTTGGAAGTGAAATGAAATGTTTTCATGGCTTAAAACGTTGAGTAAGCCGACATACCACATTTTAAACCTGACCTGGATCCGACATGGATTCTGCCCCAGCAGTCCATAGTAAAACCCTCATAAATTTTTACTCCGATGTTGGTTGGATATGTGGTTTTGTGCATTGCAAACTAGACTCATAGGACTTCGATTTAATGTGTGATAGGCCTTCTAACTCTTTATATATTGGGAGAAAACATCCAAGACATTTGACCCAAATTTCAGAGAAATCTTTAAAAAGGAACTTACGATAACTTTCGCCAACTTTATTTTGCCACTTACCTAACTTCAAAACTTTTGATACAACCCTTGAACACTTAAAATATGACATACCACATACTTATTAATTTAATACCTACCCTCCTTGTCTTTCCACGAAGATACGAGTTAATTTAGACGTTTTAACAAATCGGGGTGTTACATAAAGAATCTTTTGGATAAAGAATATCGAACCCTAGAAGGACTGCATACGTATCTCATTGATGAGAATCAAATTTGCGTAGTTCATGCAGATATGGCATACAAATATATTTTGAATAACAAATGAATTTTTTGAAAGAAAAATAATCAGAATAAAGAACCAATGAGCCACATTGAAGGGAGGGCAACCCAAATTTAATAAAAAATATTTTTTATTAATTAAAGAAAAAGTAACAAAAATAAAAAATTAATGAGTCACATTGAAGGACGAACAACCCAACTTTAAAAAAATGTCAACTAAAACAATATTTTAATCGAATATAAGATAAATTAAATTAAAGATATACAATGAATATAACATCATGTACAAAAATTTAATACAAAATATAAAAATCAACTCGGAGTGAAGCCTCATAAATTCTGGTGTCTGAGTACAACGTTGGTGAAATATTTGAGGTCATTCCTTAATAATTTTCCCCCTGTTTCAACTTGAAAAACCTTTGATATTAAATCTTGTAACAACTATCTCCTTTGTGAAATTTTTGGAGACATCCGCAAAACTTTTTGCCCAGTTTTCGCTTTAAAATAATGGAAAACTTACGGGGAACAAGACTGAGCGTTATGGCGCCTACGTATCCCGTTGAAGAAGGACGCATGAATCAGGTCAAATGTAGTTCCAACAGATTGTGACTTGAATTGGGAAAGAGTTCACACTATACATTCTCTACTAGTAGATGACTAAGAGTGGGCTTTATTTGAAAGTGGAATGGTGACCCAAGCGAACTACTTGGGGTAGGGAAGATAGCGGCCGTTGACCATCCAGTGGTCAACTACATTCGTCAGGGTACCCTGATAAATAATTTGGATAATGAACGACTACGGCTCACATAATCGTCCTTTAAGTAAGAAATAGAAAATGTCAAATGACGGAAATTATGTCATGAATGCAATGACAATGTACAATAAATAAGTAAAAATAATGAGTACAATATGCAAATGATTAAAAAAATGTACAAGAATATAATGTAACATAATAAAAGAATAGTCTCCTCAATTTAAAAAAATGAACTCATAATGGTTAGAACTTCTATGTCCCCAACAGAGTCGCCATTTTGTTGACATCCCTTTGAGAAGGAGCAACGTCACGGTGACTCGCCAAAAAATAAACATCAATTTTTAAAAGAATTTTAAAAAAGGGGGTAAAGGGGTAAAAGGGACTCGCCACCTAATTTTTGGAAAATTAGGAAACCAATTAATTAATTAACTTTTAAAAAATATCTATGAAACCAATAGATTCCAGGTATGGGGTTCAAGTTATTTTGAAGAGAAGGTGTTAGGCATCCTTCAAAATCCACAATTGTGGGTTCCGACTAAATTCATATTTTTTTTTCAAATTGAGGAGTAGATAAAAACAATATACAAGTATAATAAACATGCAATATACACGAATAATAAAATAAAAAAATAATATAAGAAACGACCTAAGATTTGCCTAACATCGATATATACAAGATAATTAATAAAGAATATAGTTCGAACTTCATTCGAATAGCTTCAATGGGAAGCAATTATGTGTACCTTTAAAGACACTTAGAAAAAGTGTTAGTAATGAATAAATATGAATAAATCAAAATATAACTTAAAAACTAAAAATGTGCCTTATTAACATGGGAGGTCTTGGAAATTGACTGTAATTTCTTCATCGGCCAATTTTTACGAGTAAATAATATAAACTTAACTAAATTCCCATCTTTTAAAATGGGGAGGCCTCCAAAACCGACCGAGAGATTTTTTTCATTGGTCATTCTAACTAGTTTCTAAACACAATTATATGAACTTAAAGAAAATGAAACAAGATAAATAATTAAATGATAACAAACATCAAAACAATAATAACAACCAAGTAACAACATAACCCGCTTAAAATAACATCAATGAAACTTGTTGGAAGCAATTTTAAGAAGTATAAAAAGAAAAATAACCCAACTAAAATAAAAGAATCAACAACAGCTAAGTATAAACAAAAATCAAGCTTCAATACGTAAATAAATTCAAACAATTATTATAGAAAAGATGAATAACAATGAGGGATCCTGGTAGAAATATGAAATAAAACACACAATATTCACCGAAAAATTATTATAGCCATAAAAAATAAAAATAAAAATTCAACCCATAACAAAACAATAAAATAATAAACAATATATAACAATACTAATACTAATAACAACAAGAGACATCAAAATTGAAATGTAATAATGGCAACTACAATAAACAACTGATTTAACTTAACTTATGACCAAATTGAACTCATTTAACTGAACAAACCAAATATATACCATTAATTCTAAAAAATGAACAAGTCAAAAATGAAGGAGTTCACCTGAAAAATAATAATATTGAACATTGACCGGAGTTTGAACCCCTCCTGCCAGATCTGAAATGAAGAAAGGAAAAGCAAAGACGCATAGCAATAATAAGACTAAAACAAAGGATTACCTATTTCGCCGGAGTTGGTTTCAGTGCTTTGGCCAAAAATCGCGTCTGATTTGCGAGCTGTGATCGATTCCACCAGAGTTAACGAGTTTTGTGATGGTGTCGCCGTCCTTCGGAGCTTTGATCTTCGAAGTTTCTAGTTTGTTTGGAGCTTCAAGCTCTATTTCACCAAAGACGAGGAGTAGTAAAGGGGCTGGTTCGAGATGGTGGTTTCTCGTTGTTTTTGGCTGCCGATTTCTGGTCGGAGGTCGGAAATGGAGAGAAATAGGGGTTGTTTGGGTTGGTTTTGAGGTTGTTTCGGTTGGAGTTAATGGTGGGGTTTTTGGGTTGGATTTTGTCGAAAAAGTGGGAAAAGGAAGAGGGGTAGTGGTTTTCGGTGGGTTTCTGGTTGTGGAGCTCAATATTCGGTTCGTTTCTGCTGGGTTTATGGTAGTGGAAGCTACTTGTTTGGTTGGAAAAGATGGATGTTAATGATGATTTCTCCGATGGGGTGTTGGTTTGGAGTTTTAGGGTCTGTTGGAGTGTTCTTGACCTGTTATTGGTCGGAAAAAAGAATGGAGTTGGCTGGCAACCGGGTTTTTCCGGGGAAAGGAAAAAAATAAATGGGGTTTTGGGTGGTGGACTAGACGGATTCCGGGCAGAGCTCCGGTGAGCTTGTCACCATAAAATTCTGAACACCAAAAGAAATTTCTAAAGATTAAAATTTGAAATTTACCCCTAAAATTTTATCCACCACCCCTTAACTTAATGATCAAGATATTCTTTAAAAAGGGAATTGAAAACAATCAATAGTACAATACCACTATCTTAAAACTGTGGGCTAAAACCACCGCTTAATAAAATATTTGTGTATGAAATCTTATCCATATCAGAAAGAATTTCGGGACTGTGTAAAATATCAAAATGAATATTACCAAATGTAACAAATAAAATGAATATGAAAAAATGCAATGAATGTAACCAATATCATGTAAAAATGCAATTAAACAGAAAATAATGATTTTATAAAAAATGAACAAATATTTGAATGTATTCAACCGGCTCTGACAAAATAATATAAACAGAATTAACCGACAAAAATCCTAATACTTTAAGAATAAGGATAATTATCAACAAATTGCATTAAAATAGAAAAACATGTATTTTGAACTATTTAAAAAAAATACTGAAAAAGTATTAAATTTAGAAACATCATACCAAAATGTGGCGTCAACAACAAAAAACGTCGATTGGTCAATTTTGGACAATTCAGGGGAAGTCTGAGTACCCTGAAGTCATTAATGTATTCAGTCTGGGGATAATTTCATTGTATAGGTGTTTAATTTAGTTCTTGTGGGCTGTGTGTTAAAAATTGAAGGTCGGGGTCAAATTTTTTCACGTTAGACTGCTCGGTAAGTTGGATCGAGCTCGCCGAATAGTTTGGTGGTTCGCCTAACGACCCTTGGATCGAATTTTTATTCTTAAAAATTGTGGAAATCATTCTGTAACTTTCGGTGATATGCCAGAGCTCTCCGAGTTAACTCGGCAACTCGCCGAATTCCCATTTAGATCGCCCTTCTGTGCCTCAATTTTCAGAAAATGTTCTGTAACATTGGGCGAGCTACTTTTAGTTCACCAAATAGTGTTGGTGATAAACCGAAAGTCCATCGACATCACCGATTTGTGCTGATTTTTGAGAATTTTTATTCTGGAACATATGCCGAGCCCGACTTGGCTCGCCAAATAGGCTTGGTCACTTTCTGACCTACTCAATGAGTTTTTCTCCATATTTTTCGAAGTTGTTAATTTTTCAAACTATTTTTGACGTATTGATTCGTTCGATGTTGTGTTGCATGTATGGCTAGACCAAAGTTACCTAGCAGAAATGAATCACCCCGAAAAGCATGCTCAGGGCATTGTTATTAACGTCGGTGCTGCACATTCCCGGAATGCATAGGAAAAACATCATCCAAAGGAGGAGAAGGCAAGGGAAAGAAGCCCGTAGTGCCAATGCCAGCGATTGAGAACTTCGATAATGAAGGCATCTATGCCACCCACCTCATTACTTATGAAAGTGAGGGTAACTCAGGTGATAAATCACCTACCTCCGTGTCTTCACTGGATGTTAATTGGACTCTACAAACTGGGAGAGCAGAGCTACACTCTAAATCACTACATGATCCAGCCTAGATCCCAGTGCCGCCTACTCCTCCTCCACCCCCAACTCTGATTGTTGAGCAGGTTCCTCTTCCACCCAGTTTAGGCACCCCCACCCTGATCATTAAATATACTGAAGGCCTAGGGTTTGAGGACTATTTTAGAGTAAAAGAGATTGTCTACAAATGGAGTAGTAGACCGGTACCCGGAGGTGTGGAACAATATCAAAATCCATAAGTTCGAAATCTTCATAAAGCCTCGAGGATCCTATCTTCCTACTTGGGTCCGGTAGTTTTATGCGAAGTATGGAAAGAAGAAGGCCAGCTTATTTAAGTCGGTTGAACATGTAGTCGTGCGGGACCAAAAATTCAAATGCAACAACACTTACATCAATGAGGTGTTTCGTTGTACGGTAAATGTGATCCATTACTTAACGGGCCAGAAATAGAAGAAGAGCC
Source organism: Solanum chiquidenum (assembly GCA_029582725.1). NCBI lineage: Eukaryota > Viridiplantae > Streptophyta > Magnoliopsida > Solanales > Solanaceae > Solanum > Solanum chiquidenum. The sequence goes on from JAJOOS010007692.1 coordinate 8,850, forward strand.
TTGATGACTTGAAATGTTAGTTGGCACTGTTGATTTTAGACATTATACATCGGTGGATTGAGGTAGGTGTACCCACAGAAAAGAAGGACTTGAATGTGGCCGCCAGATATTCATTCGGTTTCATCAACAACACATTGATTCCATCACATAATGAGTCGATAATCCGGCATCCAAAGGTTTCTTTGTTGGGCTGTATCATGGATTGGGAGAGCCTTAATCTTGGTCTAATCATCGAGCAAGAGATGGCTATGAAGGACAAGCAGAGCCAGACCTTTGTTCCATTCCAAGTCCTAATTATGGAGGTCTACAGTCCTGCCCGAGTTTCTTTGATTGCAAAGATGGATGTGGAAGTGACTCCCTCTTCCTCTATTAACATCCGGTGGATAGAGGCTGAGTACATGAGGATGAGGCGATAGGAGGAGAGATGCACTGGTGGATACTTACCCAGTAGTTGATATGGAGATGCTTCCGATAGAGGCAATCTTTCCCCCTCAGGCCAATGAGCCTACAAGTACCCTTGTCAATTCTACTTTTATTCCATCTCGTTCGACTACTACCCCTCCTCCTACTGCTTCTTCTGCCTCTTCTAGACCCCTGACTAACCAGGCTTTGTTATACAAGATGGGCCACCTGGCCCAGTCTGCTGATGTTCGTGCTTCTCGGGTAGAGGCCAATATGCTTGGGTTGATTGAGAGGGCGATTGCTTCTGCCTTAGCCCCGATCAGGGCTGAGCTAAGAGAGCACAGAGAGATGATGGATACCTATGGATTGGTACTAGATGCCCTGACTGTGAGAGTGGAGGCTTGTGAGAACGGACAAGGTGTTTCTGAGGATGTGACGGCCTTGAAGGCCGATATTGTTGAGCTGAGATGCGATGTGGATAAGCTTAAATCAACCGATCTCTCGATGTTATTTGGCATTGTGGATCTTCCAAAGGTATCAAGTATAGATTTCTCACCCCAATTAGGGGATTCCTCCGGCTACTACGACTAGAGATGTTTCTAGGGATGATGTAGATGCTGAGTCCGAGGCCGAGACTCATGAGGAGGAGCAAGGTGTTCAAGATGCAGAAATTTATAATGATTTAGAGGACCTTAATGGGGATATGGTTCATACAACAGTGGAGGCATCTTGAGGGACACGTCTATGGTGGGCTCCAGTGGATAGAAGGACGATGTTAAGCCTGACACTATTGCCCAGACTCAGGGAGTCACCAAAATGAAAGTTCACCCAGGCTTAGCCTGACAGGAGGAATTTTTATTGTCTTTTTATTATTTTTTGTACTTTTTATTTCTTGGCATTTGAGGAAAATTGCTAGTTTAGTTTGGCGAGGTGAGGTATTTCCATACCTACCTATTTTGGGGCTGTTTTAATGGATATTATGTGTTTTGTGTGATTTTTTTGTGAATGCTGGATCTTGTTGATATATATTAGTTTTTGATCCATTGGTTTTAGTGTTTATGTTGGTTTTGACCCGATTTAAAAATTGCCACCACTCGATGTTTGTGAATGTGGTTGTTCTCTTGCAATTTTGAGTGTCGATTGTGATCAATACTTACGAATCAAATAGAGATATCGATTGAATGATATGCCTGTACGGCTCCAATAAGGCAAATGGAGTTGCATAAGTCATATGTGAACTCTTCGCATCTTATTGTGAGTAGCCGGTTGTTGAGTTGACCTCTTGTGGTGATCGTTGCACGCTAGCTGAAAATTTTATAGACTTGTTTGATGATTGTGTTGAATTCCATGTGTGGTAAGATTCTTTTTGAAATATGTGCTTAGTAATACCTCAAACTTTCCATGTTAGTCCAATTTACTAATGTAAGTGAACGATAGAGATGATCTTAAGAACAATTTGTGAAGAGTGAACCAAAATTGCTTTTATACCTCTTTGTGACCTCCTTCTGAGAGTGTGAACCTTGCTTGGCACAGTTTGAGCCTACCTTTTTATTTGGATAAAACATGAATAATTTTGACCTCTTTGTTGCATGACATATAACCTTCATGAAGCATTGGTTCGTATGAATAACCAACTTAGGCCAAAAGCCTAAGTTGGGGGCGGTGAAAAAGGAAGAAAGTCAAGAAGTGTGAAATTTTTACCCCTCTATGTAAGAAAAGAGAGAAGAAGATAAAAGTGAAAGAAGAAAAAATATCGAAAAATAAAAGAATTGTTCAAATAAAGTTTGTGAAATGGACAAAACAAATGGAGTATCCAATGAATAGTGCTTAAAAGAACATAGGGTGGATTGCGAAAATAAAAAAGAGTGAAAGAAAAGGAGAAAAAGTGATATGCGCGCCAGGCTTCATGAAGGTAGATGTCGCTAAACAAAACTGATCATACCTTTACCCTCAACCACGTCTCATGGAAAGGCTCACCCTCCAAGAATTTGAAACCTTGGAAGCTGTCTCTAAGCGTCATCATCTTCGATGGGGGAAATAGTCTCATTGAGAGTGTTGTGGTAAGTTCATCTCATGAGGTGATGGAATCCCTTGCTAACTCAGCCAACCATTTTGGAGCTTCACCCATTAAAGATAATGGGAACAACCAGAACGGACTGATTCTTGTGATATCTTCTTGAACTAGAACAGACCACAAACGTCCACGAAATTCCTAATATTCTCATGAGGGTATTCATGTACCAACCCTCCATATAATCTTTTTATTTGGAGAAGCTGTAGCATTGTACTCGTAACATGGAAGACTACATTACCCTCAACAAGAGGTAGACAAATTACACCAACACCACCCAATTGGATTGGGTCATTCACATCATTAAGCTTCCCAATATCATCTTGGTGGCCCACTTGGCTACCATTACTCCCGTTCATGCTCATCTCATCCTCTGTTCAACACAAGCAACACAAAACAAAAACTAAAGTAAGTCGATTCAACTACAACAAAAAAGATCACAATTCAACTTCAATAAAAGAATTTTAAACAACACCATTCCCCAGCAACGACTCCATTTTGATTTAGCGTTTCAAACACACCTCATCAAATTCTAGGTGCAAACGATCGTTAGTCAGTATAAAACCTAACAATTAGTTGGGGTTGAACCCACAAGGAGTGGTACGTGTTCAAATTCAGCTATGAAGTACAAATCTGGTCTAATTAGTTATAGGAATAGAAATTATCGAAAAAGACATGTAAATAAGTTTAAGGGGTTGACAAGAACACCAAATGCGGGGGTTTTGGTTTGCAATTATCAGCTACAACACAATCAATACAAGACAAAATAACAATATAGAGAGGGATTCTCGGGATGTGATCGATTACTGGCAAATTTAACTATATGGGTAGTTGAAATTACTAATAGATAGCTAAATATTTGTGGTTTGGATGGACTATGATTGAAATAATTTTCTCTCGAACAACTATCACGTTTCAAGTGATTTCTTTCGAACATCAACAAGCCTAGCAAATAAGAATGACCCACAACCTTAATACATCTTCTCTCTCGAGCAAGATGGGTAAGATTGGTTTTAGGATTCACTCTTTAGAGCTGAACCCATATCAACCGAATACCAACAAAATATCAAGAACTTTGGTTCCAAAAAAGGTAGAAAAATTACCAACTCGATTTGCCATCAGCTGGGTAATATTCATCGAGCCTTTACAATGTTCCAAAGTTGTTAAGTTCAAAAACCCAAGTCAAAATCCTTAATAATTCTACAATAAGCACTAAAAATCTTAGAGAAAACTCTATTCTAGAATAGGAACTGTAGTATCTGAGAGAGAATTGGAATATCAGGGTCACCACCCCCTGAACTCCTTTTAAAAATCAATTATAGTTTCAAAAAATTTGTCCCCGAAGCTCACCGAGTGGTTCGACAATCCACCATTTGCTCTCTTTCATCACCGTTTTGCATTGGTTATCAGCGTACTTTGGGCGACCAAGTGTGTTGTCGCAGAATCAATCAACGATTCACCGAATGCACCTTTTTTGTCGCCGACTTTGTTTCTTTCCCCAAGGGTGGCACACTAGAACATTAACCAAGCTGAAGAGCCACTCGACGGTTCGCCGAGTGGTCTTGGGGATGACTAGGATATTATTTTCTCCACTTCTTCAGCTTGTTTTTCTCCTTTTTGCCTAGTAGTATCATTGCCTTGCTCTTTAGCTCATATACCTGAAAATAAATGCTTTAACATCTGTTTGTAGCATAAATTAGACATTTGAGGACACTAAAACTATCAAAACAAAACCCTAACTGAGTGCAAATCTTGAACTCATCAATGGGTAGAATTGAGTTTAGGATTCACTCTCTCGAGTTGAACCCATATCAACCAAACAACTACATTCATTAATCGAAAGCTTGGTTCCAAATCGTCTCTCTCAAGCAAGCCAAGAACTCAAAATTAGAATTGCATTTGCAACTATAATCTATAGATTAAAACAAAGCTAAAGATTCAACTCACATTAAAACAACAGTTTTATCATAAAAAATCAATACCCATAAGATAATTAGATAAATAAACACATCACCACACCCCAAGAATTGGGTTTTTAACTACACATCATAAAAATAGAGAAACGATTACCAAATACATTATACATGGTCTATGTAAAGGTTTTCAAGTCTTTACAATGGTCCAAATTAAATAAATTCAAAAACTCACTTGGAAATCTTCAAGTTTAAGCCTCAAAAGCTTCAAAGTCTATAATGGAACCTCAAAAACTAAGAGAAAACTTTTATTCTCAAACTCATGGAATTAGAACCTACTGAATGATAATGAAATTTCATTTTAAATTTCAATTTATATTTTCCAAATATTTTGCCCAAAAAGCCATTGGACGGAGTAAGTCGGGCCTCACTGAACAGGCGACGATCCAGCCTTATCTCCCTTCCATTGCCAATTTGCAATGTCAATCATTCCTCCAGGTCCTATAACTTTTGGTGATCAAAGTTACCCTCGCGGAGTCATTTGGTGATTCGCCGACTGCCCATTCTTGTCGCCAAGTTGGTTATTCCCCAGGGCTGGCATGTGAGAACTTTGGGAGAGCTAAAAAGCCACTCGGCGGTTCGACGAGTGGTCTTGGCGATCACCAGGATTACTTCTCTTTGTTTCTTCAAATTGTTTGCTCATTTTTGCCTAGTAGTGTCCTTGCCTTGCTCCTTAGCCTACATACCTGCAAATCAATGCTTTAACATCAATTTATAGCATGAATTAAGCATTTAAGGACACTAAAACTATCAAAACAAATCCCTAAATGAGTCCAAATCTCGGACTTATCTCCCACTAATCTATCTCAAGAGAGTAGGTTAATTGAGGTTTTGGGATGCTCATAATTGTTATGCTTGTCGAGGTTCTAGAGAACTCGCTCGAATCGTAATAATTGATCGAGAGATGGTTATTGTATCTAAAGTCTAGCCTACCCACAAATGTTCAACAATTTTCAGTTATTGGTAACAACCCGTATAGAGAAATTGGCAATTAATCGATCACATCCCCAAGTATCCCTTTCAACTTGATTACTCCTCTGTTTTAGAATCAACAACTGTTAATTGACAAACCTAATACCCCCATTTGACACTAGTTGTCAACCCCGTCAATTTACTTTAAAGGTTCCGATAAATTCTATTCCTACAATTGATTAGAACACATTTTTCACTTTGTAATTGAATTCATTATTAGTTTATCAGTCCCTGTGGGATCGACCCTAACTTAGCACACATAGGTCTATCCATGGGAGATCCACTCTTATTGCCTTCTTGAGGCTTAGGGTTAGACACCCTATATTTGTTGGTCTTGGGAGCATTAGAGAGACTTTGATTAGAGAACCTCTTCTTGAACCTTGGTCCACTTTGACACTTTATCTTATCCTTTGAAGAATTCCCATCATCGACTCTTGCCCTTTTTACCTCTCTAGTCTTCTTCATAAGCCTTGATTCCTCAACTTCTTGAGCATGAACCATCAACCTTGAGATATCCATGTTGTCATGAATCATTGCCGCTCGGCACTCTTCTTCAATAGCATCGGACACTCCCGTCATGAAACTACTCATTTCATCTCTAGGATTAGACACCAAACAAGGAGCATACTTGGACAAATTCATGAATTTCAAGGAGTATTCTTGGACACTCATCCCTCCTTGACGGAGATTGATGAACTCCTCAACCTTGGCTTCCCTCTTCTCACGGGGAAATAACCTTTCAAGGAATGCCTTCTTGAACACCTCCCAAGTTATGGGACTCGCTCTTATAGCCATATTATCCTTCCATTGAGTAAACCATACTTAGGCCACATCTTTTAATTAATACCCCGCTAGTTTGGATTTCTCCATAGAAGTCACTCCCATAGCATCCACAATTTTGTAGACCTCTTCCAAGAATTCTTGTGGGTCTTCGTTCACCTTAGAACCCAAGAAAGTAGGAGGATTCATCCTAGTGAAATCTCTCAACCTTGAGGCCATAGTACTCACATTGGGCTCTACCCGGGCCTAACCTCTTGGTTGGCTTGATCCGCCATAGTTTGAGCATGAGTGGTGACGGTTTGAGCTTGAATCATAATGAGTTGAGTCAAATTTTTGAAAGCTGCCCTTATCTCGGCAATAGTCATGACCCCTTCATTAGTAGGAGCGTGAGGGTCTAGAGAAACTTGAGAAGGAACCTCCTCATTCACATTCTCCTCTTGTGCCCTCCCTGCATTACCTCTTCTAGTATTCATATCCCATATGCACAAGAAAAGGGTTAGGGGAAAGGACTATATAGAGTAAAAACTCTAACCACGACTAAAGAGTAATGAAGAAAGTGAGAGTTCATAAACATCTTATAGCCTCTCATTCATAAGAGTGGCACACTTCACACTCATGAACACGATTCTACTAGACGCGGTGTATGAGACATCAACCTAAATATTATTCCCAAAAACTTATGCTCTGATACCATATTTGTCACGACCCAAGAGCACCCCCTAAGTTGTAACTCGGTGTACTTGACCCCGAAGGGGTCTCATAGAAGCCATCTAGCATCATCATATAAGACATATACATAATGCGGAAAATTTAAAACATTTACAATCAAAGTTCAACTTCATTTTTCATATAAGAAAATCATAGGAATATAAGCATTTGTCTCGTACACCATCTAAACCAAAGAATACAAAGTTTGGGACTTAGCCCTTATACATCAATAGAAAGTCTCAATATACGAGATACAACATGACTTAAGAAAATATGAAATCCCGTCCTCGAACTTGATGACTCACCAACTACTTGGAGATAGCAATTCAAGTCTTCTTCGAATGAGAGTGGGGTCACATGGCCAGAACCTACACTCATTGAGTAGTAGAAGGAGAAAGGGGTTAGCACATAATATGTACTAAGTATGGAAACATGCATAAAATCCTTAAACATGATAAAACAGACATTTTAGTGAAAATGATGCATTTATTGAGTTTGGAAACCAACATGTCTATCCAATGTGCAACACAAGCCACAATCACATTTGTACTCAATATAAGATAATATCAACACCTTAGCAACCCCAAGGAAGCACTTGTTCAATGTATGGTTGGCATCCCATAATACAACCTTACTAAATAACCCTTTGAAGCTACCCTGGTCATGTACAACATCTTCAAACCTCATTAATATCATTGATCACAATTAAGGAAATAGTCATGCATAATACTTTGAATATAAGGAAAGTCATTAACATCAACTAACCATTCAATATGAATGCATACATTGAATCTGATCATAATATAAAGGAACCATCCTACAACATCTTACTAAACCCACTTGTGCAATGTGGGAGTCAAGTCCCATATCCCCATTCCTACTAAGAAAATTCACCAAGAAGTTATAGCATGATTCGTGTCTCATTCATTATCTTCATTATTTAGGGAAAGGTAGCCATAACCGACATAGACCATGTGAGCTATATGGAATCCGGTGTCGTGTAACCCCACACCGAGAAAGTGTTCTACTTGCCTAAGGTAGAACTAAAATTTCTAGCAATAAGGTGGATCCACTAGCTAAGGTCCTATGTTGGAACATAGTTCTAGGATATGGAGATTACTTCTAGAAACCCGCCCTATTGCATTGATGGGAGGGGCTTCCATCTCATGAGTTTTCTTGTGGATGACCCTCGACATTATATTGGCGGGAGGGCCTTTAGCTCATTGTCCATATCCATTCGGTGCTAAGCAATATTTCCCAAATTATATGTCATTAGTATTTGAATTGTATTTACATGTGTGAAGGATGTACCCTACCCGTCATTCAATACAATTCATAAAATAACTGAAGGATTCATTAAATGTGAGAATGTACTTTCAACTTCAGAATCATAATTAGTATGTGAGGATAACTTTCACACCAAGATCATGTGTTCTCATGAGAATGGACTTTCAATCAAACCATAGGATCAACATGGTTTATGTATAATTCATGCATAACAATGTGTAAAGGTGCATATGATAACTAGACTTTCAATTAACACCATTTGATTACATCATAATCATGTTTATGCATGAAGTGTACGTCTGTGTAATTGTCCTTGCAACAACCCAACAACAACAATATCATCATACTAGAAAATACATATAATCTCAAGTGTAGGAGTAAGGGAAGAACTACCTTTCAACAATACCAACTTTACACATTAGTCATAGGAGATTTACTTTCTAAATGAATCAATATTTTATACACATCTTTCATTCATATACACAAACCCTAGCAATTTACCCCTTTTTTTGGGTCATGAATCATGTCTCACAATTACACCCAAAGATACTACAATAGGCATGGATAGAACAAGATTCAATAACTAAATTCATATAGGAACCATTCATGGTAATCATCTTGCATCAATACACCCATCACAATACTTGAAATTGGGGTCATGGGGGTATTCATGGGTTCAAGGGAAATTTTAAAATGAAAATCACCATTAAACATCAAATCATCCATAGTATAATGCAATTAACACGATGAAATCATTTTTAGGAAGAACCCATGGTTAGAATAGAAACCCTAGTTTTTGAACGATATACCAATTTCGAAATTAGAGTTTGAAGGGCTTCATGGAGAAAAGTGTTCCATGAATCAAGCTCTTTATACCTTAATCGAAGCCTTTCCCACAAATTGGAATGAAAATCTTGGAGCTTGAACCCTAATCTTCAAGTTCTTGGTGTTCTTCAATGGAGGAACTTCTAGAGAGAGAAATATTAAAAGGATTTGGGTCTTCTTTGATTTCTTTTAAAAGTGATTAAAAAGGAAGAATTTGACTCTAAAAAGTATTTATATTTAGTAGGAAAAGATTAGAAAGTGTTGGTTCAAGTTTAGGAAAGATTTACTAAAGACCCTTCATTAGACTCAAATTTCTAGTATTCCCACGCTAAAGCTCACCCTTTGACACCATTGGCTCGCCAAATCACTTAGGTGACACTCCTAATGCACCTTGGTCTCGCCCAAAGTTACAGTGAGCTCCTTAAATGGGTAGCTTACTAGGCGATGGGGAGGGGCAATGGGCGAATTGCCAACACATTGGGCGACCCTCCACCCATCTCGCCCTTTTTTCCAGTATCTAGGACTTGTGAGGATGTTCTCCACTAGGTGAGTAGAACTCTTTGGCGCATCGCCAAGGCATATGGGCGAAGCTGCTGCCCATCGCCGAGTGGATCAAAGGTAAGTGTTGTTTTCCTTTATTTTTCTTAGGTAGTTTAGGGTCCTAGGCTTCACCCTAGACTCCCTCCTCATTCATTCAAGCTCTAAAACAGCCTAGTTGTTGACTTAAGGTTACTCTAATCCACACGATGAGGCTCTAGTTTATCCTACCATTTTTCAGGGTGTTACTCCCTAATTCCCCTAAAATCGATTGATTTCATCCAAACTCTCTAAGAATCATATACCCAACAAAAGTAAATGAAAATATACTCAAATCTCCTCAAGAACAACTCTAAAAATCAAACCTTCGCCTCAAGAACTTTCAAAACACCATTTACAATAATGAAGAATGAAACCTCAAGAAATTCATCAAGAACCTCAATCATGGATTTTCACGGACAAAATTTAATCATGAGATACATGATTACTATGAGGGTGAACGAACCCATCACTATAAAATTTTACATACCTCCAAGAACACTTGTTCTTGGCAAAATCTTGATATTCTTGACCAAACGCTTGAACTTCTTCTTTTTATCCTCTTGAACTTCTCTGTAAAACTCTAAGTATATTTAGGAATTGTTAAAACTGATCTAAATTATATGAGACCCCTAAAATATTACCAAAACTGAGTTAGGCTAGTGGTGGTAAGGAAAAGACCAAAATTCCCCTCCTTAATTTGGATGGATTTCATCACTCCCTGAGGCTAACCCCTTAACGTAACATGGGACCTAGGATCAAGAGTGACCCCAAGCTAACCTTGAGTCTGGCATATATGAGGCATACTATAAAAGTTATAAAGTAAAACATAAACTATGTGGAAGCTAAAATAGTGGATATCTGAAATGGGAAAAAACCCAACGAGTCTGAATATATAAAACATACCAAGAGTTTAGTGATAACTGACAACCACTTAACAACTCAAGCTGAATCTATTACTATGTCTGAAAAGCCTCTAACTACGTTGAGTTGTTGGGACATGCCCCCAGAAAACAATAACCAAGCTAAAATAACTAGTGGAAACCTGATCAATGCACTAAGAGTATGATAGTGGGAGCTACTATTAACCGACATAAGCCCGTGAGCAATACGTGGAGTCCGATGTATACGCCCCATCAAGAGGACCCCATATAACTTGCTAAAGGTATAAAGGCATGGTTGTGGCGTGATCACTAATATTGATGCCCAACAAAGAGAACTTATAATCCTATGCGGGCATGTAGTTCTGGGACTGTTAGGGTACGTTGAACCTAGTCAAACTCGGTGCTAAGTCTATTTCCAACTGAATATATATGAAGCTAAAATGCACTAAATATTCAATAGCTCAAAATACTGACATGCTAACTGAGCCTGCAACATTTATATACTGATAATGTGACATTTGAAATCTTGAGTAAGATTTTCTGTTTAACTTACCTAGAAAGTATAATTCATGAAGAAAGAGAATTTACAAAAAATAGGGTTCTGAGCGTTATACAAGGAATTATGCAACGTTTCCAAGAAAACATTATATTCAAACTTTTGATTCTATAGCAACTGAATCACAATAAATTTCCAAGATTTAACATACCCGAAGTCTAAAAAAGGTACGTAGAATCAAGGAACTCACTAAATTCAAGGGACCTAGTGGATGAGAGGAACCAATAGTGAAATCCCACATAATTTCTGATGAAATTTATGGAGAAATCCTTTGGATTTCAAGGAAGAACTTGAAGAACACTACTGCTTGTTCTAGAATGAAATTGGCGCCACGTTCTCTTCTTTTCCTTCTAATTTGGATGAATTTTAAGAATCATCGTTCTAGGTATGTCTGATTAGGTTCTTAGGCTTAAATTGAGTAAAACGACATTGTTTAGGTATCAAACAACGCAGTTTAAGTGCCCCAATGTATAGGAAAAAGACAAAAATAACCCTAACTTAAAAGTTGGCGAAGGCCATCAGCGGGGGGACTAACGCACCGTCATTTGGACTACCCGACCGTCGACTGGGGTCGTGGTTCATGGTCTTCCGATAGGGATTCTCTAAAATGAGCACAACTTTTACTCCGAGCTTGGAGTTTAGCAGACTCGGTGGTGTTGAAAATAGGATTCCAATAGATTAAATTTGATAGGCAATGGGCCATCTAATTCATTTTGTGCTTAAAGATATGACAATTTGACGTTGACCCAACAACCATTTTCCTCTAATTGGCTGCTGACACTCACGTACGGCAAGACCTACGGTCCATATGTCCAAACAAGTACCGTACTGGTCGACCATGGGTGGGATCAGAGATCCCTAACTCATGGACCCCAATGATGGACCCTACCTATGGATCGTGTGTCAGACAATGGTCCATCGATGGATCTAGCACCAAGTCTTAGTAAGCTGCATTTTCTTCTATTTTCTCGAATCGAAGGTGTTAAAATATCTCTCTCTTGGGAACATTCGTCCTCAAATTAAGTCTAAGCATGCTGAGTATGGAGGGAAGGAGCTTCAATCCCTTTCATTAGATGCTGGAAACTGATATCTAACTTAGCTGAGTTCCAAGAACATGCAAATATGCTGAAATACAAGAATTATTGAGGGAACAAGATACTCAAACTGAATTAGACAAGATTTAACTGAGACACTGTAAAGGAACTATTACCTCAAGCTGAAAGGGAATCGGAAGGAAAGAGGTGAGGATACTTGGCCATCATGGTTGCATCTGCTTCCCTAAGTAGCTCCCTCTATAGACTGACTCCTCCACATAATCTTCACTAAAACGACTTCCTTATTTCTCAACCTACGAACTTGACGGTCAAGAATTTTAACTGCCACCTCTTCATAAGGGAGACTATCCATCACCACCACACTCTCTAATAGTACTATTGATGCCAGATCACCCAGGTATTTCTTCAACATGGAAATGTGAAAGACTAGATGAACCACTGCTATTTAAGTTAGCAACTCTAACTCATAAGCCACATTACCAACACTTCTTAAGATTCTTTAAGGACCTAAATATATAGGATTGAGCTTTCCTTTCTTGCCAAATCTCATCACCCCCTTCATAGGTGACACCTTCAGAAAATCCCAATCATCGATTTATAACTCTAAGTCCCTTCTCCTAACATCTGCATAGGACTTCTGGCGACTTTGCATACCCTTAGTCTATCTCTGATGAGTTGATTTTTCTCCATCGTGTGATGAAGCGAATCTGGCCCAATCAAGGCTGCTTCACCTACTTCAAATCAACCAAATTTGGACTTGCATCAACTTCCACATTGTGCCTCATACGGGCCATCTGAATACTGGAATGTAAGCTAATATTATACGCAAAATCTTTGAGACGTAGGTGATCATTCCAACTACCTTTAAAATTGATCAAGTAACTCTCAATATGTTATCTAAGTTTTGAATGATACGGTCTGGCTGACCATTTTTCTGTGTATGAAATGATGCACTGAGATTTACCTGAGTAACAAGACCTCTCTGAAACAATTTCCATAAATTAGAGGTAAAATGAGGACCTCTATATGAGATGATAGACAAGGTAATCCCATTCAATGTAACTATCTCATTGATCTAGAGTTTGGCGTAGTCCTCCGTTGAATCTATAGTCTTGACGGCTAATAAGTAAGCAGACTTAGTAACTGTGTCCACTATCACCAAAATGGAGTCATGAATTCTCCAAGTAATAGGTAAACCCGTAATGAAGTCCATGTTTATCACTTCCCACTTCCATCTAGGAATGTTAGTCTCTTGAGTCATACCTCATGGTTTCTGATGTTCTACCTTAACCTATTGATATTTAGGACACTTAATCACAAAGTCTACTCTATCCCTCTTCATGTCGTTCAACCAAAAGATTTCCTATGGATCACTGTACATCTTAGTGGCACCTAGCTGAATAAAATATCTGGAATTATGGGTTTTTTTAAGATTCTGGTGCCTCAACTCACCCACATTAGGAACATAAAAGCGACCCTTGTAACGAAGCACACTATCTCCCCCTTGGGAGAAAACCTCAATTTTCTGATGATGAACTGCACCTTTAACTGAAGTAATATAGGATCACTATCCTATTTTTTCTTAACCTCCACTACAAATGAAGATTCTGATCCATTCTAAACTATCACACCACCATGTGATGTGTCCGTAAGGCAAACACCTAAGAGAGCAAGGCAGTGAATATCTTTAGCTAACTCTCTCTTTTCTTTCTCAACATCTACTACACTACCTATAGAAAGTCTGTTGAGAGCATTAGCCACTACATTGTCCTTACCTGGATGGTAAAAAACATTCATGTAAAAGTCTTTGAGGAATTCAAGCCAACTCCTCTGACCAAGATTCAATTCATTCTAGGTGAACACATACTGGAGGCTCTTATGATCTGTGAACACAATGAAAGTAATGTCTCCAAATCTTTAGGGCAAATACAATGACTGCAAGTTCGAGATCATGAGTCTGGTAGTTATTCTTGTGGACCTTAAGTTATCTAGAAGAATAATCTATGACCTTACCTCACCTCATCAACACACAACCTAGTCTGACCTTCGATTAATCACAATATATTACATACTCGTCTGAACCATCTGGTAGAGTCAAGATAAGAGTTGTACTCAACCTAGTATTCAGTTATGAGAAAATTTTCTCACATTCATCTAACAACTGAAATTTGACCTTCTTCTAATTCAACTTGGTCAAAGGGGAAGCTATAGATTAAAATCCTTCAACAAACCTCCTGTAGTGACTGGCCAAGCCCAAGAAACTTCTGATATCTGTTGGAGAGGTGGGTCTGGGACAGTGTTGTATTTCCTCAATTTTTTGAGAATCCACTCAGATCCCTTAGCTGGAAAACACATGACTAAAAAAGTGACCGACTATAACCAAAATTCACATTTACTGAACTTAGCGAATAATTGAAGATTTTTGAGAGTTTGCAGAACAAATCTCACATGAGTCGCATGCTACCCCTCACTCCGAGAATAAATGAGGATATCATCAATAAAGATGATAATGAACAAGTCCAAATACTGTTTGAACTCCCTGTTCATTATGCCAATGAAATATACAAGAGCATTTTTTTCCTAAAGATATAACTATAAATTTGTAGCGACCATACCGAGTCCTGAAGTCTCTTTTTGGGATGTCACTATCTCTGACTCTGAGCTGATGATAGATGGATCTGAGGTCCATCTTAGAAAAGTAACTAGTACCCTGAAGTTGGTCGAAAAAGTAATAAATCATAGGGATAGGATATATGTTCTTGATTGTGACTTTGTTGAACTGATGATAGTCGATGCACATTCTTAGAGAATTGTCTTTCTTGCGCATGAAAAACATTGGAGCACCCTATGGGGAGATGTTAGGTCTGATGAAGCCCTTATCTAGAAGGTCTTTCAACTATTCTTTCAATTTCTTTATCTTATATGGAGCCATTTTGTAAGGAGGAATCGAAATAGGCTGGGTATCCGGGAGGAGATCTATTCAAAAGTTGATTTCCCTTTCGAGAGGAACTCTGGGAAGATCTTCTGGAAACACTTCTTGAAACTCATTTACTATTTGGACTGACTCAAGTGTTGGAGTTTCGGAGTTTAAATCCTTAACCCAAATAAGATGATAGATACACCCTTTAGAAATCATTTTTCTGGCCTGAAGGTAAGAGATGAATCGATCCATAGGTACTAAGATACTACCCTTCCACTTTAAGACTGGCTTGTTTGGAAACTGAAATTGAATGATTCTCGTTCTATAATCGACTGAGGCATAACTGCAATTTAACCAATCCATGCCTAGAATGATATCAAAATATACCATTTCTAACTCTATAAGGTCTGCTGAGGTGACTTTCTGGGAAATTATGACAGGGTAATTTTTGTATACCCGTCTCGCTATAACTGGGTCACCAACTGGAGTAGAGACTAAAAAGGGTTCTGAGAGAGATTCTGGACAGACACTAAAGTTTACAGTTGTAACATTCTGGAGACTAGTAGCCTATACTAGAGTCTAACACAAAACTAATAGGCTTAGCTACAACTTGACGTTAGGTTAAAGCCTAGAAAATACCTTCCCGTACCTTAAAATTCATGTTTTCTGGTTAGAATGTCAAGGCCTAAACCCTAAGGACAAACCATGGGTCCTTGAGGAAAAGGCCCAAAAAGTGACCTGGGCAGTGACCCATGAAGGGCACCTACGCCCCGTAGGTCCACCCACGTAGGTGGGGGTCATGGGTCAAAGCCTTGAAAATGACCTGTAGGGCATGGACCTAAGGAACTGCAGGACAGCTAGTAGGTCCATTTACGGACCGTAGGTTCTTGATTGTGGGTCACACCTGTAGTTCTGTCTGAGTCTCGGCCAAGGGAGGTGTAAATTAGTTAATTCCTTTTGAAGTTCATATGAAGTGAAGTCGTTTTGTTTTCATTATTTAGACCTATATAAGTACTTTTAAGCCTTTAACCACCTCATATACTTCATAAACCTAAACTACTTAAATTATAACCAACTTAACCCTCTCCAAAATCATCTCTCTAAAACTCCATTGAAGAAGAAGAAGAAGAAGATCAAGTTTGGGCTTGAACAAGGGGGATTTCTCATAAGATTTTGGTTGGATTTATTCACCTAAGGTATGCTAGTCTTGATTCATAGAATGCTTTCATCCATGAAGCCCTCAAACTCTCAATTTCAAAGTAGAAAACTCTCCAAAACCTAAGGTTTTCACTCCAAGTCATGAAGTCTTTCTTAAATTTTTTTTATTCATTTAATTATCATATATTATGGTTGAATTGTTGATTATAGTAGTTTTTATGATACATTATCCCATGAATCCATGAAATCCCCATAACCCTAATTTGTGACTTTGTGATATGGGTGAATTTTAGTAAGATGAATATAATGAAATTGCAATTGTAGTAGTTTAGTTATTTCAATAATGTTATCATCCATGTCTAATGTATTAATTATAGATAGGATTGGTTGAATATGATCTATAGCCCTTGAAGGGCAAAACATGAGAATTAGCTATGTGTAGGAGACTTGTGTGTTTACAATTAGATTGCTTTGAGAGTAAAGTGAATATATTATAATCTAATTGTTGTGTTGATTGGATTATTATCCGCATGTACACATTTAGGTAAGAATACCATATAATGTGAAAGTTTTGTCACATATAGTGATTCTTAGATTTGAAGACTAGTCTCACCTATTGAATGTAGGAGCTTTAGCATGATTTTGTTGGATAGAGTGTCAAGACATTCTTCCATAATTATTAACTTGAGTCAATACTTAATGTGAACTCATTGGGAATTATGCTTAGAACCGAGAGGATAGTGGTATGAGATGGAAGCCCTCACGATAGTAGAGGCCGAGTTTCTTGGAAAATTCTCTTTGGATAGAAGCCCTCACGTTAGTAGAGGCCGGTTTTTCTAGTAGCAATTACTTTATCCCATAAACTATATGCCCACATAGGTCTTTAGCTAGTGGATCCACCTAAGCTAAGAATATAGTTCTATCTTAGGCAAGTAGGACAACCCCTTTTTGGTGTGGTGTAAACACCGGATTCCATGAGTAAGCTCTCATGGTCTATGTCGGTTAAAGCTAATCCCACTATGATAGAATGAACTATAATATGAGTTATGTACTATAGTTACTCAATAAGCTTTCATTAGTTTGGGTAGGTGTATGGGATCTTACTCATACATTGTACAAGGATGCTTTGAGGGTATTTATGGTATGTTTCCATCATGAAATAGTGATCAATATGTTTAATGTTCTTGTGTCTTATGCTTTTGCACTTATTTTTCATGATGATTCTTAACTTTGTAAAAGGCATAGTTTTCAACTAAATTGTCCCTTTTTAGCATGTTTTAAGGTTTTTATGCATAGCTACCATACTTGGTGAATTTTTGTACTAACCCATATTTCTTCTACATTTTCTATAAGTGTAGGTCCCAGTTCTTGAGGTGGTATCCTTCTTGTTGAAGCTTAGATTGACTGTTCTCCTTGATTATTGGTGGGTCCTCATGGTTCGAGGACGGATGATGATGTTCTAAGTTTCTTTTCTTGTACTTTCATTTGAGAACTATGTTGTTAAGGGTTGTGACCCTATTTTGAGACTCCTATTGTAATGGATGGCATAATGAGACAAGTATAAACTTCCGCTCTACTTTTATGAAAAAAATTTAAGACTTGAAAAATGTATTTCTACTCTTTATTGTTCTTTAGTTATGTGATGATGATACTAAGTGGATTACATGATGCCTTTAGGGTTATTGTGTACCTTGTTACGTCTAGGAGGTACCCTTGGGTTGTGACAAACTTGGTTATCAGAGCAAAAAGTGTAGAATGATTGTAGTATGATGTTTCATAAGCCATGTCTAGTAGAGTATTCTTTATGAGTGTAAAGCACGCTACATTTATGAGTGAGAGTCTATAAGATGTTAGGATTTTTTATTTCTTTCATTACTCTTGAGTCGTGCCTTAGAGTTTAACTTTATAAAAGTCCCTCTCCTAATCCCTCTCTTGTGTCTTCAGTAAATGAATACACGAAGGTCAAATACTGGAAGGGTGGATGAGGAGAATGTGAATCTAGGAGTTCCCCAAGGTAATCAAGATCCTAAAGTTAACCAAGCTCCGGTTGATCCCGTGGTCGAAAATGTGACCCATGCGCAATTTTGGTCTACTATCCAATTGTTGGCTCAAGTTGTGACTACTCAAGCCAATAGAAAGATGATTGCTCCTATGAACACTAATGTGAATTCCGCTGCATCTAGATTGAGGGATTTTAAAAGGCTGAACCATCCCGTGTTTCTTGGTTCCAAAATGGAGGAGGATCCTCAAGAATTTGTGGAAGAGGTTTACAAGATTTTTAATGCCATGGGGGTGACTTCGGTGGAGAAAGCGGAGCTAGCTCCTGATTGAATAACATTATCAAAGATACTTCATCTGATTCTAAGCGTCAAAAATCGTTAGTCAGTATATAACCCAACTAAATGAGTTGGGGTCGAATCCCACAGGGAGTGGTGCGTGTTTAAGATTCAATAGGAGAGTACGAATATGCTCAAGTCAATCATAGGAATAAACATTATCGAATAAAAACATAATTCAAATCAGGGGGTGACACGAATGCCAAATAACAGGGGGTTTTGGTTTGAAATTATCAAGTCCAGAAGCAACAAACAACACAAAAATAACAATAATGAGACAGGTTCTTCAGATGTGATTTGATTATAGGCTAATGTATACAAATGGGTAATTACAACTGTTAGGAAATAACTAAATATTTGAGACTAAGATAGACTATAGAGGAGGTAAACTTTCTCTCAAACAATTTACCACGAATCAAGTCAATTTCTCTCGAGCATCGACAACCATGCAAAATAAGAACAACCTACGCCTTAGTCCATTCACTCTATCGAGCTGAATATGTGGAAAAGGGTTTAGGATTCACTCTCTCGAGCTGAACCCATGACAACCCAATACCCACAGACCATCAACCAATATTCTTAATTTTAAAACCTCTCTCTTGAGCAAGCCAAAAACACGAAGATAGAACTGCATTTCCAACTACGATTCTTTAAATTAAACCACAATTACTGATTGAAATAACTTCTAAACAACATTTAAACGAACAATTAGCAGTACCCATCATTCTTCAATTTGTTCATAGACTGTGGGTGATGACCCTGTACCGGCGGTACTAGGACCACAGTCTGAACTGGAGTAGAAGAAATGGTGGTAGCCTAGGGAATTCTGATCCTAGACGGATCATTCATCCTCTTGGATCGCAGCTCCACCCTCTGGGATGCTAATAGCTCATCATCCTCTAGCTCCAAATCGGTAGCCTCAGGGTCCTGGTGCTCACCCTTACTCTCTGAAGTTGTGAGGTGACTTGCATAGATGTCGTCATTGTCAGAGCTGTCCTCCGGTAACACAGGAGTAGGAGACTTGCCATTTCCCTTTCCCTTTCCACCTGGGGTGGACAGTTTAGTAACTTTTGCCCTGGATGTAGCTATATCCTCGTAGATTCTGATTCCTTTTTCCCTCTGCGGGGCGGCATGTCTCTACCAGCCATTTTCGGTCTAGCCTTATCTGCAAAAGCATCAACAAGAGTTAGAAATCAGTTCAACAAATGTTGCAGACAGACTTGTCGAACCGATCGACGAGTCACCGAATCTCTTTGGCGAGCAAGATCGGGCTCTCCGAAAGGATTAGCTTATAAAAATTCCAGAAAAATGTCATGTCGGCCATGGGAAGGATCTTTCGGCGAATAGTCGATAATATTTGGCTAGAAAGGACTAGCTATCCGAAAATTACAGTGCATTTTTTAGGTTAGGGGCACAGAAAGGGTGATTAAGAAAAACAATCGGTGAGTCGCCGAGTGCAAATTTAGCATGAAATTAAAGGTGATCTAGGGGGATTCAGCGAACCGTCGAGTGGTTCGGCGAGCTCGACCCAGCTTGCCAAATTGCCCAACGTGCCTATTTTCAACTCCAACTTCTAAATTCAACCTCGCAGCCCCAAAAACTAAATCAAAACATGCAGTTATTCAATTAGACTTAGACCCATTACACCCATGCCCCCGAAATACTCCATCATCGGGCAAAAAACTGTCATTTGGCACAATTGCGGTTACTTAGACTTCACCCGACTAGACCCAACATCAACAAAGCAACACCCACCAATTTTTTTTTATCAATTTTAAGGCATGATAATTCAGGAAATCAACAATATACACAATTTAGTCAAAATATATGAATTAAAATCGGCTCACACGCAGAAAATTATGACCAGAGAGGCCCAACACATATCACTAAGATAAAAATCATTGCGTATGAGTAAAAATTGCCAAATATAAGTTCAGGGTTTGGAAAACTAACCTTATATGCTGAATACGAGATTTGAAAATATAGGAGGCAAAAAATCCAACTGCGAAAACACAATCAACGACTAATACGCGATAAAAAATAAGAATATAGGAAAATATAGTGCGTGTGTTAGTTTGGGAAGTTAAAAAGTGAGGGAATGTGAAAGATTTTGAACTTTTGGCTATTAAACCGGTCCAGTTATCACCCATTCGGCGACATAAGTTTTGCTCGCCCACCCACTCGGCAACACACCGAGTAGGTACTTACCTTGCCAAGGTTTATAGGATCTCCAATTCATGTGGGGGTCCAAACGGCAAAGAAAATCATGATCGGAGACCTAGTCGGTGATTCACCATTTTGCTCCTGGGCTCGCCGAGTTTTACATACTCCAATATCAAAATTCCATGAGTCCAACGGCGGTTCATGTCGGGCTCGCCGACCTCTTCGGCGAGATACCGACTGGACTTCTAGCTCGCCAATCTCCACTTTTCAAACACATCCTACACTTTAACCTGCACAATCAACACACGATTATTCCACAAACCAAAAAGAAAGCAAATAAAACTTGGGTTGCCTCCCAAGAACCACCTTAGTTAACGTCGCGGCACAATGCAAGTCCATTCTCAAACCTTATTCTTGGGGTTGGCCATAGTGTCATTAGGCAACCCCCCTTGTTGTCTCGGCTTTAAATTAGATGAGATATCACTCATCTGGGTCTCCAACTGTTTGATAGAGACAGAATGGGAGGTAACCCTCTGGCTAAGGGTCGACACATCTTCCTTTATCTTATTCAAAATCTTGTCAGACCCCTCAACCTTGTTGAGGATACGAGAGAGAATGTCCTCTTATCGCCCTCCATCGGAATCCTTTCAGTTTTGGCACTCGTGGGGAAGAATATACATGTCCTTCTCCCCATCCCTTTCCTTCCAAGTAGGATTTTGATCCCTCCATTCTCTATCACCATCTCTCCAACCTTCATCCCTGCTCCAACCTTGGATACCACCCTACCTCGGGTAGTTTGCATGATAACCACTTCCATGGTTGGCTAGTAAATTCATCTCCTTATTGTATAATGCTTTAAACTTGGCCTTTTTAGGGTTCACACACCCAACACCCACGATATTGACACTCCTAGAACTGACTCCCATGACTTTTTTGGACAAAATTTCAAGTTGGGTCATGATTTTGGCCATGTGTTGATCCCTCTCCTGGTCGTTCTCCATCTGCTCCTTGGTTAACTTGAAAGTGAGGGGAGAGACCTGGTCTTTGCGGGTGTACCATGCTTGGTTGATCTTCGTCATGCCATCCAAGAGCTGAGCTGCTATCACATAAGGTTGTTGCATCAAACCTCCTAGAGAAAGTTGGTTAGCAATGCCTTTGTGTATCGAATCAAGGCTTCGGTAAAAGTACTGCAACAACATGTTCTCAGGCAAACCATGAGTTGGGCATTGCAGCACCAACTTCTTGAATCGTAGCCAAGTCTCATAAATTGGATCGCCCTCCAGACAATTAAAGCTCTAAATGTTTTCCCTAAGTGTCATCATCTTTGAAGGAGGGAAAAATTGCACTTGAAATGCGGTGACAAGCTCTTACCATGAAGTGATTGAGTCCCGTGACAATTCAGCCAGCCACTTACACACTTCCGCCATTAGAGAAAATGGGAACAACCTCAATCAGACCGACCCTTGGGATATATTCTTGAAGAAGAACGACCCGCAAACATCAACAAAATTTCTAATATGCTCATGGGGATCCTCATCAGCCAAACCACCAAACAGCCCCTTCAATTGCAAGAGCTGTAGCATAGTGCTAGTAATGTGGAACACATTATTCCCTTCAACCGGAGGCAAGCGAATGACACTAATTCGACCCATCAAATGAGGGTCATTAACATTAGGCTCATTGACATCGTTGAGGTTGCCGATGTCATCCAGGTGGCCCACTTGGCTACCATTGCTTCCGTTCACACTCATACTATAATTTCAAAAAAGCAACACACAACCCAAAACTAAAAATATGTAGATTCAACTATAACTAACAATAACAAATTCAACTTAACTAAAGAATCTTAACCAACACAACTTCCTCGGCAACGACACCCTTTTGATTGAATAACATTACCAAAAACACTTCATTCGATTCTAAGCGTCAATAATCGTTAGTGAGTCTATAACCCAACTAAATAAGTTGGGGTCGAATCCCACATGGAGTGGTACGTGTTTAAGATTCAGTAGGAAAGTATGAATATGCTCAAGTCAATCATAGAAATAAACATTATCAAATAAAAACATAATTCAAATCAGGCGGTGGCACGAATGTTAAATATTAGGGGTTTTGGTTTGAAATTATCAACTACAGCAGCAACAAACAACACAAAAATAACAATAATGAGATGAATTCTTGGGATGTGATTTGATTATAGGCTAATGTAGACAAATGAGTAATTGCAACTGCTAGGAAATAGCTTAATAGTAGTGACTAAGCTAGACTATAGAGGAGGTAAACTTTCTCTCGGACATTTTACCTCGAATCAAGTCAATTTCTCTCGAACATCAACAAACATGCAAAATAAGAACAACCTACACCTTAGTCCATTCACTATCTTGAGCTGAATATGTGGAAAAGGGTTTAGGGTTCGTTCTCTCAAGCTGAACCCATGACAATCTAATACCCACAGACCATAAACTAATAATCTTGGTTTTAAAACCTCTCTCTCGGGCAAGCCAAAAACACGACGGTAGACCTGCATTTGCAACTACAATTCTTTAAATTAAACCACAATTACTTATTGAAATAATTTCTAAACAATATTTAAACTAACAATTAGCAGTACCCATAAGTTAACACAACCCATAATCACACAATCACACCCCAAGAATTAGGGTTTTAGCTAGATATCATAAAAAGATAAAAATCGTTACTAAATTGTGTTTCCATCAACTGGGTAGGATTAATTTAGTCTTTACAAAGGTCCAAATTGAAGAATCTCAAAGACCCACTTCCAATTTCTCAAAAGTGAAAAAACTTCAATTCTTCAAAGCTAAGGAAAACTTGTTTCAATACTCAGAGTTCAATCTTCTCCTCAATAAAACATAATGATAAAAAATAAGATAAGATACTAACCCTAATGTTTGAAAACATATATTTATAGTCGCCAAAAATATGCTACAAAGGACCATTCGGTGTAGTTAGTCGGGCTCACCAATCAGCTCAATGATTCGTGCTTTGATCAGTTCCATCGCCTTTTTGCTTTTGCCTAGCATCCTCAAGTTCTGTAACTTTGGGTGATTCAACATTGCATCACGAAACCACTCGGCGACACGCCAACTGCTCTTTTCTCTCACCAACTTGATTTTCTCCGTCAGGGCTGGCACACTGGAACTTTAGATGGTTAACTGGTCACTTGGAAATTCACCAAATGGACTTGGCGATCACCAGGCTCTCTTTTCTTCCTTCTTTCAGCTTGCTTCGTTCCTTTTTGCAAATTAGTGTCCATGTTTTGTTACTCAATCCATATACCTAGAAATCAAGGGTTTTTCATCAGTTATTGGCACAAAATAAGCATTTGAGGACACTAAATCATTATAAATAAAGCCCTAAATAAGTCTAATTCTAGGACTAATCAACTGCTTACCAATTGAAGGGTGTGGCTTAAGTATGGTATATTCAATGGAAGAGGAATAGGCTGGTAGAAGTGGGTCCCATAGATTGGGAGGTATTAAAGAAGGAATTTCTTGATAGGTTCTTTCCCTGAGAGAAGAGGGAAGCTAAGGTAGAAGAATTTATCGACCTTCATCAAGGCGGTAGGAGTGTTAAATAATATTGTCTAAAGTTTACCAAATTGTCAAAGTATGCTCCGTCTATGGTGGGATGAGATGAGTAGGTATGTGACGGGTGTGTCCAAGTTGGTGAGAAAAGAATGTTGTACATCAATTCTCCTTCATGATACGACTATCTCACATCTTATGGTGTATTCCCAACAAATGGAAGATGACAAACTCCAAGGTAACTCTAGAGAGGTAAAAAGAGCTAGAACCAGTGAGGGAAATTTCTCTAATGCTAAGTCCGATGGACAAGGTCGGCAAAGGTTTAAGCAAAAATTCTCCAATAAAGTCTCCTCTAGTACTCCAAGGGTCGATAAGGATAGGGTTTCCAACCCTAAACCACAAGGAGGTAATAGTGGTGGTTCTTATGTTGCTAGGCCTAATTGTGCAAAATGTGGTAGAAAACATGAAGGCAAATGCATAGCTGGCTCTGATGGGTGCTATGGGTATGGTAAGAGTGGCCACAAGGTGAGAGATTACCCGGTACTCATGGCCAAGGGGAGAGAAGGCAAACTAACTCCTCCAAGCGGGTCCAACTCCAATGCTAAAAAACAAAATCGCTTTTATGCTCTTCAATCCTGTGGTGACCAAGAGAGCTCCCTGGATGTGGTGTCTGGTATGTGACAAGTCTTTTCTACTGATCTTTATGCCTTATTATATCCCGGTACGACTTTGTCCTTTGTTACACCTCTTGTGTTTATGAAATTTGATATACTCCCCGAAGTGTTGTTAGCACCTTTTTCGGTTTCTACCCAGTTAGTTACTCGGTAGTGGAAAAAAGAGTATATAGAAGTTGTCCTATTTCTTTGTCTCACAAAGTTACCTTGGTGGATTTGGTAGAGTTAGACATACTTTATTTTGAAGTAATTTTGGGTATGGATAGGTTGTTGCAAGCTATGACCCTACAGATTGTAGAACTCGGGTTGTCAAATTCCAATTCCCAAATGAGTTTTTTTTAGAATGGAAAGGGGAAATTCAATCCCTAGATGTAAATTTATATCTTGTCTCAAATATATGAAAATGATCTCCAAAGGGTGCATTTACCATATTGTTAGGGTGATGGATGTTGAGTCTGAAACCCCTTCTCTAGAGTCGGTCTCCAAAGGGTGCATTTACCATATTGGAAGTCTTTCCCGATGACTTGCCCGACATTCTTTACGGGAAATAGATTTTGGCATTGATCTTTTTGCCGGATACACAACCTATATCCATTATAGAATGGCTCTGTCCGAGTTAAAAGAGTTAAAAGAGAAATTGAAGGGTTTACTAGATAGGGGCTTTATCTGATCGAGTATCTCTCCATGGGGTGGTCCGGTGTTGTTTGTTAGAAATAAGGATGGGTCCGTTAGAATGTGCATCGACTATCGCCAATTGAACAAGGTGACCGTTAAGAATAAATATCCCCTTCCGAGAATTGATGACTTGTTTGATCAATTCCAACATACAAAATGACCCCCACTTAAAACTAGTTGAATATGATTTTACCTAAAAGCCCCTCAACTAGGCATCCCCGTCCAGGCACCACATCCACTTTGACGGCTCATCAAGGGTACCACGGCCCGTGGTGGTGCCCATGGTCCCTTGACAATTGTATCCCCCAACTTTCCAAGCCCCTGAAACTCTAAGGCACCTTCACGACCACTTTGACGGACCGTGGTCAAGACCACGGATCATGAAGTGGCTCGTGGACTTGGGGAAATAGCTTGGCCTCAAGGCCTTGCCTCTCATGAGACTAAGGGGTATTCAAGGACTGTGGTCAAGACCACTGATCGTGAAGGTGGTTGTGAACCCTTAGGCAGTAGCTTGCCAAGTTTTGGCAGCCTTGGCCCCTTGGCGTAGGCTTTCCCATTTTCCTTGGTACTTGCCCTTCCCATGCTCAACCAAACTCTAAATGATTTTCTAAGATACTAGGTCTAATATGTACCTTGACATTCAACCACTTAACCCCTCATTCTAAGAACATAAAGTCTCATCTACGACTCTATTTCACATACATCAAACCTTAGAACCTTAGCTTGTGGCTCTAGTTTGGTCTACTAGTTTCCGAGGTGTTACAAACAATGGTTATCGAGTGCTTGTCACGTACAGTGTGTAGGCTTTGATCGTGACAAAATATTGTTAGGATATTAACTAAATATAAATAAGGATGGGCAGATTTTAAATATTTGTATATAGTTATTTTAGATAGAGTTAAGTACTCTTTTAATTCTATTAGGAGTGTTAGTCCTTCACCTATCTGTGTATTTAAATATTGGATGTATCATTGATAAATTATTAATTTAATCAAACTCTTTCAGAGTATCAGAAGCAGAGTATTGTATGCTTCCTTTGACCATGCCCAACTCAACAATCAGTAACTCATCCTCTACTAATTTCCCACATCCAAATTTGATCAAGTGAGATAGAAATAATTATGTATTGTGGAATTCATAGATTTTACATGCGATAAGAGGTCAGGAACTAGAAGGGTACGTTGATGGATCAACCAACGAAAATTCACATATATCGGTTGTGAATCTTGCGTACTTAGCATAGAGAAAATAGCACCAATTACTCCTTAGTTGGCCTCTTTCGACTCTCACTGAGAGTGCTTTGGCACATGTTTTGGGGTGTGCCTCATCCATGGAAGTCTGGCAAACATTAGAAAATATGTTTGCATCTCAATCGGAGACGCACCTTATGAAACTTCGTCTTTAGTTGCAGACCAGAAAGAAAGTCTCTTTGTCCATGACAAATTACCTTCAAGAAATGAAGTGTATTGCGGATAACCTAGTTTCAGCGGCACAACCAGCCAAAGATGAAGATCTCATTCTCTACATTCTTAGTGGCCTAGGCCCGAATTATGATGCTTTGGTTGTTTCAGTTACCTCATGGGCAGAAGCTATCTCTATTGCTGATCTCCATGGGCTTCTTTTAAGACATGAAACTAGGTTTGAGAGTTTGAATCTTATAGAACAAGGTCTTGGTCAAGTTAATTTGACAGTAAGGAATTCTAATTCTAGTTAAAAAATGAGAATTGTTTCTGCAAGAACAATACATCGAACCACAGCAATGACATGTTTGGATGAGGTCGAGGTCGTGGTTGTGGTGGTTGATATAATATGGGTCATGGTAAATTTCATAATCCCATGGTCTCTTCTCAATGTCAAGTGTATAAAAATATGGACACACTGCGTTAACATATTATCATCGTTTTGATCATGCTTATCAAACAGGTTCTGATACTCAAATGGCAGCCTTTATAGCTCAACCAAATAGGGTCTCTGACCCATTTTGGTATCCTGATTCTGGGGCTACAAATCATCTCACTAATGATCTCAATAATGTCACTATCCCTAGAGACTACAGTTGTAATGAGCAAATTGTGATTGGTAATGGAACAGGTTTGTCAATCTCTCATATTGGTGATTCTAAGTTGCTTTCATCGTCCTGCTCACTACACTTGAAGAATATTTTGTTTGTGCCTGAAATTACTAAAAGCTTATTAAGTGTAGCACAATTCATTGTTGACAACAATGTGTTTTTTGAATTTCATCCTTATTTTTCTCTTGTGAAGGATCGGGCAATGGGGAAGGTCCTACTAAAAGGGAGACTTGAAGATGGCCATTACAAGCTTCTCTCCATATGCAGATCTGATTTGCGCTCATTCAAAAAATCTCAAGCTTTCTAGGGATGAAACCATCTCTAGATGTATGGCATAGTCATTTAGGTCATCCTTCAATAAAGATTGTTCAAAATGTAGGTAAAGCTCTCAATCTAGCAGTTCCTATAAATAAAAGTTTAGGTGTTTCCGCTTCCTGCCAACAAGGCAAAATTCATAAACAACCTTTTCCTATTTCAACTTCATTGTTGTTCCATCCTTTACACTTGATTCACTATAATGTATGGAGTCATGCTATTTGTTAGCAAGTAATCAATTTCATTATTATGTTGTGTTTACTGCTGATTGTACCAAATATACTTTCTTTTATCTTATGTCATCTAAAAGTGAGGTCTATACTATCTTTTTACGTTTCATATCACCAGTTGAAAACTACTCTGAATGTAAGATAAAGGTAGTCCATCCTGATTAGAGAGGAGAATATAAAAAATGATCTAAATATTTTCAATAAGTTGGCATCCTTCATCAGGTGTCTTGTCTTCATACTCATGAACAAAATGGCTCCACCGAAAGAAAACATTGTCACATAGTTAAAACGGGCTTAGCTCTTCTAGCTCATGCCTCTCTTCCTCTTCAATTTTGGGACTATGAATTCTCTACTGCAACCTATCTCATAAGTCGTATGCCAACTCTTATCCTAAAAAATAGCTCACCTTTTGAGAAATTACATGGAAAGCTCCCAGATTATCAATTTCTAAAAGTATTTGGTTGTGCTTGCTACCTTATTTGCGACCTTATACTTCTCACAAGCTTGCTTTTTGATCTTCTCAATGTATTTTTTTAGGATATTGTCCAAATCATAAAGGTTATAAATGTCTTCATGTTCCAAGTGGTCGTGTCTATATTACTCGTCATTATGTCTTTGATGAGTCTCTTTTCCCATACGTCACTTCAAACCATGTCATCACTACAAGTCCTTCACATTCTGTATGCTCACCTATGTTAACCGTAATTTCTCCATGCAGTACTTCTACGTCAAGCAACAAACTTTCCCTGCCAACTCCCCTTACACAACCTTGTACTCCTCTTCCTCCAGATTCCTTAATTAATATAAACATCCCAGTTGAGTTACCTCCTCTACTCTTGCACAATCAATCCTCTCAACAGATTCCTAAGTCCAACCCTTCCACTTTAATTAAATCCACTACAAAAAATCATTCTCCTAATCACATTATTACAAGAAACAAAGGTAAAGTGACTAAACCTCAAGCTAACATCTACACCAAATATCCACTTCCAGATTCATCTCTTCCAATCGAGCCGAGTTGTTTTACCTAGGCAAATAAGGATCCAAAATAGAGGGAAGCTATGCAAGAGGAATAAAATGATTTCATTGAAAAAGGAACTTGGACCCTCGTACCCGCATCTAATATCAAGAACATTGTTGGTAGCAAATGGATTTTTAAACTCAAACTTCATCCAAATGAGTCCATTGAGCTCTATAAGGCTCATCTAGTTTCAAATGGGTATAATCAAGAAGTTGTCATTGACTATGATTGTCACTCCCCGAGCCTACACCCCGGACGTGGCTGGCACTCGAGAACCATTGTTGGTCCCAAGCGAACCCTTGTCCTGGCTTACTTACTAAGCGGAAGACTTAAACACAAGAAATAGTCTCAAAGGATAACTCATGCAAATATCTCTAAGGAATATTAAACTTAGCCAAAATTGCAACACAAGTCTCAACCATTAAAACAGGAAATAGAATACTTAAGAACTAACATATGACTATCTATGAAGCCTCTAAAACAACTGATATGGATGTCATGACAAGACCCCTGATCATCCTAACAAATGGAATACTAAAAAGTAAATAATAACAAAGGAGACTTCCGGAGAGCAAGGAGGCTCACCAACTGACTCTGAATGCTCAACTAGATCAACGAGGCGCTGGATAATGATCCTGGTTATCTGTGTTTGCATCATAATAAGATGCAAGCCAAATGGCATCAGTACACTGAATGTACGAGTATGCGAGGGGAATTCTAAAATAAGACATAAGCTTGAAAGGAACTGAAGAACTTACGTGGCTCAACTCAACTCAACATAACTGAACTCATTTCAATATAAAACAGTTTAAAACAAGTGCAATATAGAAAAAAGTTATTTAAAACATGTATGTCAACCCCGTTTATTTGGAAATACAATAATACTCTATGTGTATGCCAAGATAAACTATAACTCTGAAATGAATGTAAAATACAAAAAAACTGTGCATATAAAAATACAATTACTTCTGTGGGAGTTTCTCTAACCGACAACCATCACATAAGAGCTATGGTGATGATACAACGTTTGCCTCACGCTGCCAAGGCCGTCCTATACCTTGCCGAGGGTATAGAACTTGAACTACTAAATGGATCCACTAGTCTATGCAAAAAAGCACTAAGGAATCATCTAAAAAGTATGATCCTTTTCTACCCATGGTGGCTACATGGTTTATGGGGGCTGTGAGTTGTCTGAACTCTCCCTCATATCGGTGCTCAATTCTACTCCCAAAATATGATACTAGCTCTTATGTTTAAAAACATACTTCTTTATGTGATTTGAGATAATTGCACAAAACTTAGCTCAAAGGCTATCTTGGAAATCAAAGTTTCGTCCCTTGCTTAATTGTTAAAGCACTTACTCTTTTCTAAAAAGTACCTCAAAGGCTCTTTGGAAATTAATGTTTCCTTTTCTTGTTTAAATGTGAAAACATTTTAACTCTTTGGGAATACATAGTCCCCATATACTTTGAAGAAATGAACTTCAACTTTACTATTTAATCAACCCAAAACTCAAGTCTTAAAACAAAGTTAAATCATTTGTAAAAGACTTTTGGAAGACTCTATGAACTTCTCTTGACTGGGCTCTTAACTGATCCTTGAATTGAATTATGGGTTCAAGGATTTATATTGGTGATAGGAAAGATCTCATGATGTTTAGGAGTGTTTTTAGATAGTTAAACATGAGAAATGATCAAGAAATCACTACCTAGAAGCAAGTCCACGACGCGGAGATACATTTAATTATTTGGTCGCAAAATAAATTTGAGGCAAAACGGTATGTGATGGCTCCGCAACGCGAGGAAGATTTTTCCAATACCCAGATTCTGCCGACTTGTTCCTTCTTCATTTTCGAACCCCAAATCTCATAAATTCGATTGTTTTTCTCAAATTCTCTTTAGATTCAGATACCCAGCATATGTACACAAGAATCTAATCAAACACAACTTTAAAATCGACCTTAGACTCTCAAGAACTCCTCAATCTCATCCCAAATTCAAGAACGAAAGAAAATTCAAGAACACACATCAAGAACATTCAAACTTTCAACTTTTAGGACGAATTCATGCTGAATTGAACATGTTTGGTGCGTGGGTGAACGAACCCAATGTTGCGTGAACTCACATACCTCGTAGGGATCACCCCTTGATGAAATCCACAAGCGATTCTTGAAGAACTTGATGATAACTACTCCTTCTTCTCCTTTCTCTTCTTATTTTGTCCTTTCTAAAACCCTAACTTGATATCGTAATAGCGTAAATTGTATTCTATCAGTTTAGACCCCAATTAATTACCAAAAACAAAATTAACTCATGGAGTATGGAAAATACCATAATGCCCTTCTAAAATTCGGATTGGACATTTCTTTATTTGAACAACCAACTTACAATGGGCATATCTCACTCATATGAACTCGAAATCGCGCAAACTCGGTTGCGTTGGAAAGATCATTCCAAGATATTTCCTACGATATCTTGAAACATACCTAACTCATCTTTATCTAGAAATTATTGTCATTTGAATTTGACCAAAAACTCAACTTTAACACACTTAACAATTTCTAGATTTTCTTTATACTTTCCAAAAATGACTATTTCCTCTTTTAAATTCCTTTGTAGTTCTTTCTAGTGACGGGGTGTTACAATATCTCCCCCTTGGGAACATTCGTCCTCGAATGAGCTTACTCTTAGTAGGCTAAGGGTGTAACCTCTAACATTCAGCTCAAACACTCAACAAGCAATGCAAATACAACATGCAATCTCATAAGTTAAAGACTACTAAGAAGAGAATTAGTACCTTGTTCTGAAATTTCTCCGAATTCGAAGATATGTGGATATATCTTCTTCATATCCTCCTCCGCTTCCCAAGTAGCATCCTCAATAAATTGAATCCTCCAAAGGACTTTGACTAATGCTACCTCTTTTGTTCTCAACTTGCGAACTTGGCGATCTAGAATCTGAATAGGAATCTCCTCATAAGATAAGCTATCCTTGATCCCAATATATTCGGTTGGTATGATCAACGAAGGATCACCCATACACTTCTTCAACATGGAGACGTGAAACATCGGATGACCCGCTGCTAACTCTTGTTGTAGCTCCAACTCAAAAGCTACATTACCCATCCTTTTTAATATTATGTAATGGCCAATATACCGGGGACTAAGTTTCCCCTCTTTACCAAATCTCATAACACACTTCATGGGTGAAAGTTTCAAGTAAACCCAATCATCTTCTCCGAACTCTAACTCCCTTCTCCTAACATCAATGTAGGATTTCTGATGACTCTGTGCCATTTTCAACCTCTCTTGAATCACTTTTACCTTCTCCATAGTTTGATGAACTAAATCTGGTCCTATCAACCCTGCTTCACCAACTTCAAATCATCCAATAGGAGATCTGCATCTTCTCCCATAAAGAGCTTCATAAAGAGCCATTTGGATGCTAGAGTGGTAACTATTGTTATGAGCAAACTCAATAAGAGGTAGGTGATCATCCCAATTACCTTTGAAATCAATCACAAAAGCCATCAACATATACTCTAGGTCTGAATAGTGCGCTCTACTTGACTATCTATTTGAGGATGAAAAGCAGTACTCAAGTTCACCTTTGAACCCAAGCCTTTCTGGAATGACTTCCAAAACTATGCAGTAAATTATGCACCTTTGTCTGAAATAATGGAGACCGGAACCCCATGAAGTCTTACCACCTCTTGAAGATACAACCTGACATAATCCTCTGCTGAATGGGTAGTCTTTACCGGCAAAAAGTGGGCTGATTTGGTCATTCGATCCATAATCACCCAAGTAAAATCATGCTGCCTGCGAGACCTTGGCAAACCTATGATGAAATCCATATTGATCATCTCCCACTTCTATTTCGTAAGTTCTATATTCTGAGTCATACCACCAGACCTTTGGTGCTCTACTTTAACTTGTTGGCAATTCGGACACTTAGCAACAAACTCGCCAATGCCCTTCTTCATACTACTCCACCAATAAACCTCTCTCAAATTGTGATACATCTTTGTGGAACCCTGATGAATGGAATATCTGGAGTTATGA
This sequence comes from Solanum chiquidenum, assembly GCA_029582725.1. Classification (NCBI taxonomy): domain Eukaryota; kingdom Viridiplantae; phylum Streptophyta; class Magnoliopsida; order Solanales; family Solanaceae; genus Solanum; species Solanum chiquidenum. The sequence goes on from JAJOOS010007692.1 coordinate 42,110, forward strand.
GCTTCCTCCATGATCCTCTCTTGGAGTTCATCCACTCAAGGTACACACAATCTACCTTGATACCTCAACACACCATCTCCCCCTTGTTCAAAAGCCATTACTTTTTGCTTATGAACATTTGCCTTCAATTCAAGCAAAATGGGATCTTGATCTTTCTTCTCTTTCACTTCTGACACTAATGATGATTTAACCCCATTCATCACCACCACTCCTCTTTATGTGGAATCCATTAGTCTGACTCCCAAGCGTGCAAGTTTATGCACATCTTTCGCTAACTCTCTCTTTTCTTCCTCGACATGAGCGGTACTACCCATAGACAACTTGCTAAAAGCATCAGCAACAACATTAGCCTTACCTGGGTGGTAAAGAATACTCATGTCATAATCCTTTAGTAATTCTAACCACCTCATTTGTCTGAGATTAAGCTCGTTCTGAGTAAACACATATTGAAGACTCTTGTGATCACTGAATACATCTACATGAACGCCATATAAATAATGACGCCATATGTTTAAAGCAAACACTACAGCAGCCAACTCTAAGTCATGGGTTGGGTAAGTCTTCTCATGAATTTTCAATTGTCGGAGGCATAAGCTATAACCTTGCCATTCTGCATTAACATACAACCCAAACCAACTCTAGACGGATCACAATAGACCACAAAGCCTTGCGTACCTTCTTGTAATGTCAGAACTGGGGCAGCAGTCAACCTCTTTTTCAATTCCTGAAAGCTTTTCTCACAAGCTTCAAACCATTGAAACTTCACTGTCTTCTGAGTTAACTTGGTCAAAGGGGATGAAATAGATGAGAACCCCTCTACGAACCTTCTATAATAGCCAGCTAAACCTAAGAAACTCTTAATATCAGTTGGAGATGTTGGTCTAGGTAAATTTTGTACTACATCTATCTTCTGGGTATCAACTTTAATTCCCTCTGCAGACACAATGTGGCCTAAGAATGCCACAGACTCAAGCTAAAACTCACACTTAGAGAACTTGGCATATAACTCCCTATCTTTTAAAGTCAGGAAACTATTCTGAGATGACTAGCATGATCTTCTTCATTACTTGAATAGATTAGTATGTCATGAATGAAGACGATAACATACATATCTAAATAAGGATTGCAAACTCTATTCATAAGGTCCATGAATGCCACAGACGCATTGGTCAAACCAAAGGACATGACCAAAAACTAATAATGACCATAACGGGTTCTGAAATCTATCTTTGGAATGTCATATTCCCTTACACTTAACTGATGGTAGCAAGATCTGAGATCTATCTTAGAGAAATAGGTGTCACCCTGAAGTTGATCGAAAAGATCATCAATTCTCAGAAGAGGATATTTGTTCTTGCTTGTAACCTTGTTCAACTGACGGTAATTTATACACATTCGAAGGGAACCATCTTTCTTTCTCACAAATAAGACCAGAGCGCCCCAAAGTGAGACACTTGGTCGAATAAAGCCCTTATCAAGGAGATCTTTCAACTGCTCTTTAAGCTCTTTCAACTCTACTGGTGCCATTCTATATGGCGGAATAGATATAGGGCGAGTATCTGGAAGAATATCTATACCAAAGTGTATCTCTCTCTCAGGAGGGACTCCGGGAAGCTCATCTGGAAAGACTTCTGGAAACTCTTTTACTACTGAAACTGATTGAATAAGAAGTATCTTAACATTAGAGTCATTAACTCGAACTAAGTGATAGACACACCCCTTAGAAACTAACTTCCTTGCCTTAAGGTACGAAATAAAATGACCCTTAGGCACTGCTGAACTGCTTTTCCATTCTAAGACTGGCTCATTTGGAAACTGAAACTTGACGACTCGAGTTCTACAATAAACTGAGGCATAACATGCATGAAGCCAGTCCATACCAAGAATGACATCAAAATCTACCATGTCTAACTCAATTAAATCAGCCATGGTACTCTTGTGATTGACGGAAACGGAACAATCACGATAGACTCTCTCTACTAGAATATACTCACCAACAGGTGTAGAAACACTAAAATGGTTCACGAAGTTGCTCAGGAATAACATCAAAATTCATCGCAACGTAAGGAGTTACAAAAGATAAACTCGCTCCTGGGTCTAGCAAAGCATAAACATTAGAGTTAAAGACTTGGATCATACCAGTGACAACATCTGGCGAATCCTCTTGCTCTTGGCGACTGGTGATAGCATATAGGCGGTTTGATCCTCCGCCAGTACCGAAAGTAGCCCCTAGGTGTGTGAACACCTAATTTTTTACCAAACCTATAGTTTTACACCATTTGTTTCCCCTTAAATATTATTTTAGATATAAATTCGATATTTTATTTTTATCGTATTTTATTAAGTTTATTTAAAAAAATTTAAAAACTACAAAAAATAGAATCACACTTTAAGGTATGTTTTGTTTCAGTTATTTAAAAAAATGGAATGAAAACTTACAAAAAATATATGTTTTCTTTTAATCCAAGTTTTAATAAATAAGTTAGTGATCTTAATATTTTCTTAATTCCATTTTAGTTCTAGCTATTTAACTTCTCTATATTTTTATTAATTAAAAATAATTAATTAATTATTATTATTATTATTATTATATTTTATTTGTTAACTAAAAAAATCCTTTTAAAAAATGAATAACCCAAACTACACTTACTACCCCCATCTTCCATTATACCCATGATCCCACTAACTAAACCCACAACAATCCCCTCATTTGCCCACATCTGCATCTATATTATACGACTACAACAACACAGAATGAGGTGTGGAAGAAGAACACACGGAAAACAGGAAAAAGAAGAGAAAAAACAAGTACAGAAAACACGAGAAAACAAACAAAATAAAAAAACCTTCCAAGGAAAGAACAAAAAATCAGTTCCACCATTTTCAATTCAATAATATATATACATTTACATTATTCCAATACTCACAACACCAAATACACCAAACAAAACACAAAGACAACACCAAGAGCTGAGTTCGAGGTCTATTTTCGTGGTTCCTGATTGTGGTCTTTTATTCTTGTGAATTATTTTTCACAAAAAACACTTTATCTTCATTGTATGGTTTGATTTTATAAATATATGTAATATGTGAATCCAATGTTATAATGTTGTTCAAGTTTATGTGTTTGTAATTTTAGCATTATATTATGAAATAGGTTGAGAATTTTTATATCATAAAATTTAGAGAAAAATTGGTATAACATGTCCAACATACTTAAATGGTTAATTTTTATCTTGATCTTGACTAAAATATGAACTTTGATGTTCTACACTAAGTAATTAATTGATACTCGGATGAGATTTAGTTATAATGAAGTAAGTTACTTTTCCACTTTGTATGCTTAATAATATTGTGTACATTTTGGAGACATTAAATATAAAAAAATAAAAATAAAAATTTGCAACCTTCTTTGCATTTCGTTTGAATGATGATTATTTTTAAAATATTCAATTAACGACTTTATGTTGATATATGTAATTAATATTTTGTTGTTTAATTATGCCTCTAGTGAGTCACAACGATTTACTTTTTTCAATAAAATAATCTAAAGTCCTCCGACATTTTTAAAAAGAACTCAAATTTTAAGTAAAAAATAAATTATAATTAAATCACATTAAATTGAATTGTTAGGAACATAATTAGGCCGACAATAATAATAGGCAAGTTTTACTATTTGAAAAGCATTATCAAATAAAATAAAATTAGACATGACATAAAAATAAAATAATAATTCGTGGAAAGATTGGAAAGCGTTGCTACCAATACACCACACACTAATAAAAATAAGACAGATTTAAAAGCAAGTTTAAAATAAATCAAAGAAGGCGTGATATAAGTAAATTAGTAGGCTCATAAACATAATATACCCAAAACTAAGTCAAGTCATATATAAGTTTATAAAGTGACCGTGCTAGAACCACGGGACTCGAGGGGTGCCTGACACCTTTCCCTCGGTCAATAGAATTTTTACCTAGACTTCTAGTTCGTAGACCAATAAAAATAGAGTCAATTTCCTTTTGAATAGGGATTCTAATAAGGTGACTTGGAAGACCAAAACTCAATTTCAAGTGGTGACTCTGAAATAAAATTATCTCTTTTCAAAATATCACTTTAATAAAAATAACTCTATTTCTCAAAATATTCATGAATTTTGAAAAAAAATAGGGGTGTGACAGATGGTGACTCCGCTGGGGATAACAGAATTCGAGCTTGTAACTATTGACTTGTATATCGTCATAACTAATTTTATTGTATTTGTTAGCCTAATATGTTATTTGCTCTCTTATTTAATGTTTTGATATTATGTAATTATCATATAACTTTCTTTCCTCACGCACCTATTTGAGTCTTCTGAGATACTTTATTCAGAGATGCGATTACACTCCCGAGCCTTGAGATACCAGAGATGAGACATTGCTCCTGGGAAGGATTCGGTAGTAGTACATGTTTTAGGATGAGAACGACTAACGGTGAGGTCGGTAAGCCCTTCTACCGGTAAGTTGTCCCTTCCGAGCTCGAGTGGTCCACTCATTTTACAGTTACTCTAGACACATATTCCACTAGATTATTAAACTTAGTAAGACAAGACTCAACAATGATTATCCTAATAGGATTCACTTTATTTGCATCATGCATATTTTATTTTAATTAATGAGGCTCAGCACATGGGTCAAGTCCGTCTAAGATAATTATTTTTTCTTGAGACCAACATGTTCATAATTATGTGCTACTTGTTGTATTATTTAAAAGACTTTATTTAAATTATTTTCATAAAGATCTATTATTATTCAGTCAATCTCAAATAGTCTAGTCCTTGCATATTTGCAACAGAATATTTTAAATAAAAGAAGTTTTCAAAGAGTTAAACATATATACGGAAAAAAAAATCACGAACTACGCACACCTGATTCTCAACTCAATGAGATACACAGGCAATCCTCATCGGGTTCGGTGATCCTTATTCAAAAAATATATAATCAATTTAAAGAATAAATGTTTTGGTCTTTATTCAAAAAGCTTGAATAACATAAAAAAAATCTTATCTCAAAATCTAAAAAAAAGAAAAACGTTTGTTTAATTTATTTTATTTACTTCTAAACTATGTTTGACCTGATTCTTGCATTGACAAGATACGTAAAAAGCCTTATTTTGAGGTTCGGTCTAACTAAGAAAAAATCTAGAAAGTTCTCGTTAAAAAAATTGGGGCAAAAAAAAAATTATTATTCAAAATTTGAATAATAAAATTTCTTTTTTTTTTAATTTAAAAACATAAAAAGATTTAAAAAATTGATCTTTTTTTTAAAAAAGAAAAAATTTCTTGACTTGGTTGGTACCATCAAATCTAGGTGTTTGCATGAGAAAAACAAAGGTGTTAAACTATTTTTCAAGATAGACCAACTTTGTTGTGATCCGTAGATTCTTTTGGTACCTCTTGCTATATTTATGTAGTACTTGAAAAATTATTGTGCTTAAAGTTAAGATTAAAATAAATTCACCTCATTTTTTTATGTGCATTGTGTGGTGAACTTTAGATATAAAATTCAATGACATGCCTTTGTTGATCTAGAACTTGCACCAAATGTTTGTTGAAGCGAAGTTTTGGGCAACATTTAACTTGGGAAACGATTATAGGCTTTCTTTGATCTTCTTGTGCCTTTAACGTTTACCAAATAACATGTTATCTATTGAACTCCCATTTTGAGCCTGAAACCTTTTTATTTGAATAACCACATCTTAACATATATCTTTTGAGTGCATAAATGCATATCCCTTGGTCTCACCTCCTTAAGCGCACTATCAATTATGTACACAGCGCCAAAGATTTAAGTTGGGTAACAAAGTGAAAAGGTCAACTATGTGAAACTCCAAAAGAAAAAACAAAGAAAAGCTATAAAGAAAAAATAAATGAAAAAGAAGCTTCCGATGAAAAGGAAGGAAAATGAATAAAAAAATAAAAAAAAGAGGAGAAGCTTCCAAGAAAATAAAGGTCAAATGCAAAAATGAAAAACATTTGAGAGCATAATGCAACTTTCAAGGAGGAAATAGTCACTTTATCCCAAATGAATATCCTACCTTTCCTAATCCTACATTACAAGTGAATGATAAGTCCTATTTGATCCCATTTTTTGTGTTCTCACATTAGTGGATGCTTACATGAAGACCAATCATATGGTATTTCAATCTCATGCATTGAACATATTTCTGAGTGTGAGTGAATTCTAAAACGTGCTAAGAGCGGAATACTTCTATTATGTGGAGTAGAACTACATTTGTTGTGAGGACACTTGAAACATGAGGATATGAATAATTTAACCCTTTAATTTATTCAAGATGAACTGATCTTGTAAATACCTAAGTATATTTGAGGTACTATTTAAAATTATAAGATTACTCAAAGTTGGCCTCAAATTTATCTGAAAATGATTTAAGCTGATTCATATGCATAATACTAATAGCGGGTACCAACTAAAGTTAAGACATTGTCGATCATGAATTGATTCTTTTATCTCTTTTTGAAGATGTCCTTTTGCAAATTCAAAAAAAAAACCAATCTTAAGTTTATAACTACGTCATACCTGATTTTTTCTATGACAAGATACGTAGGCAGTCCTACAATGGGGCTCGGTCTAACCGAATAAATTTTTCATATCTTTGAACGATCAAAATTAGGGTCATTTTGAAAAGAAAAAAAAACAAAAAAAAAATCACCAAAAATAAATAAATATAAAGTCCAAGAAAAGTTTTTAAGTTCCCAGTTAAAAAAAAATCATTAATTAAGACATTTTTCCTAGAAATTCATTTTGAAAATAAAAAAAAACACAGAAAAAAAATAAGTTCAAATTTCCTTATTTTCGAACACTGGGGCATTTTTTTTATTAAAAAAAATGATCATTTTTCATGTCTTCCCAAGGCACAAAAACCCCTGGTTGCATATAGGGCATGATAACCCCTATTTTATTTCTTTTCATGTCTTCGCAAGGTACAACAACCCCTGATTGCATATAGGGTACGACAACCCCTATTCTATTTTTTCATGTCTTCACAGGGTACAACAACCCCTAGTTGCATATAGGGCATGATAACCCCTATTCTATTTCTTTTCTTGTCTTCATAGGATACAACAACCCCTGGTTGCATTCTATGTTTTCATGTCTTCACAGGGTACAACAATCCCTGGTTGCATATAGGGCACGATAACCCCTATTCTTTTTTTTATGTCTTCACAGAGTACAACAACCCCTGGTTGCATATAGGGCACGATAACACCTATTCTATTTTGTTCATGTCTTCACAAGGTACAACAATCTCTGGTTGCATATAGGATACAATAACCCCTATTCTATTTTTTTCATGTCTTCACAGGGTACAACAACCCCTGGTTGCATATAGGGAACGATAACCCCTATTCTATTTATTTTTCATGTCTTCACATGGTACAACAACTCCTGGTTGATAACCCCTATTTTGATTTTCATGTCTTCATAGGGTACAACAACTCATGGTTGCATATAGGGCACAATAACCCCTATTTTATTTTCATGTCTTCATAGAGCACAATAACCTCTGGTTACCTTTTGGTCACAAATCTCCCTTCTTCTTTTTTTATATTTGTTTGGGTAAAAAAAATACATTTTTGCATATAGGGCACAATAATCCCTATTTTATATTTTTCATGTGTTCATAGGTCACAATAACCCTTATTTTATTTTTCATATCTTCACAGGGCACAATAACCCCTGGTAGCATATAGGGCACAAAAAACCCATAGTTTATTCTCATGTCTTCACAGGGCACAATAACCCCTGGTTGCATTTCGAACACAAATCTCCCTTTTATTTTTACTTTATATTTGTATTGGGTAAAACAAAATTATTTTTATACCTAGTATAGGATTGTGCAGTTGTTATTAATAACTCACAAAAACTTTCCTAGTGCAAACTGGGGCATAAATATTTTGTTTGGTTTGTTTTATTTTCATGGCATGCAGGTATCTTTGTAGTACACGAATATGAAGTTCAAGAATAAAATTCTCATTTTCATTAGAGAAATGAAGAATTTTAGATGTCTTTGACTTATAGAGTCTCTTTCGACCCATGTAACAATGCAACATATCAGGAACCATCTTGTCAGCATTCTCATCAAGAAAACAACATTCAACAATATTCTACAAACTGTCATTTGGGGGAGTGTCAACAACTTGATCCAAGTTTCAAATCTGATCAAATCTCAACTTCAAGATAAAACTTTGAGATTAAGGTACCCGCTAGAAGAAGGTGAGGTGATAACTGAAGATCCAAAGAAAGACTTGAAGAAAGAGATTCAAGACAAGCAGATTAGATAGGATTTTGTATTCTTCCTTTTAATCTCATCATTTTCGATTTAATAACAGGAGCCACAAACCGGAATCTCGACGAGACATTACTAGACTTTCCAACTCATTTTTCATCTCTATACCCACTTGAACTACACGTGATCTGATTCTCTTATAACCTGAGATATGTAGGCTGCTCAAAGCTAGGGCTCGGTCACATTCACTTTCTTTATTTATTTTCTATTTTTCAATAAATGGTAGGCCAAAATTCAGGCACAATTGTTCACTTCTTTGCTTGAAAACTCTTCATGTTCCCAAACAAAGAGGGACATTCCGTGAACACCTAATTATTTACCAAACCTATATTTTTACACCATTTTTCCCCCTTAAATATTATTTTAGATATAAATTAGATATTTTATTTTTACCGTATTTTATTAAGTTTATTTTTAAAAATTTAAAAACTACAAAAAATAGTCACACCTTAAGGTATGTTTTGTTTCAATTAATAAAAAAATAGAATGAAAACTTACAAAAAATATATGTATTCTTTCAATTCAAGTTTTAATAAATAAGTTAGTGATCTTAATATTTTCTTAATTACATTTTAGTTCTAGCTATTTAACTTCTCTATATTTTTATTAATTAAAAATAATTAATTATTACTATTATTATTATTATATTTTATTTGTTAACTAAAAAAAATCCTTTCAATTAATGAATAACCCAAACTACACTTACTACCCCCATCTCTCATTACACCCACTCACCCACCTTTACCCCATGATCCCACTAACTAAATCCACAACAATCCCCTCATTTGCCCACATCTGCATCTATATTATACGACTACAACAACACAGAACGGGGTATGGAAGAAGAACACACGGAAAACAGGAAAAAGAAGAGAAAAAAAAAGTACAGAAAACACGAGAAAACAAACAAAAAAAAACCTCCAAAGAAGGAACAAAAAGTCAGTTCCACCATTTTCAATTCAATAATATATATACATTTACATTATTCCAATACTCGCAACACCAAATACACTAAACAAAACACACAGACAACATCAAAAGCTGAGTTCGAGGTCTATTTTCGTGGTTCCTGATTGTGGTCCTTTTTTCTTGTGAATTAATTTTCACAAAAGGTAACACTTTATCTTCATTGTATGGTTTGATTTTATAAATATATGTAAGATGTGAATCCAATGTTATAATATTGCTCAATTTTATGTGCTTGTAATTTTGGCATTATATTATGAAATAGGTTGAGAATTTTTTATATCATAAAATTTGGAGAAAAATGGGTATAACATGTCCAACATACTTAAATGTCCAATTTTTATCTTGTTCTTGACTAAAATATGAAATTTGATGTTCTACACTATGTAATTAATTGATACTCGGATGAGATTTAGTTATAATGAAGTAAGTTACTTTTCCACTTTGTATGTTTAATAATATTGTGTACATTTTTAGAGACATTAAATATAAAAAATAAAAATAAAATTTGCAACCTTCTTTGCATTTCGTTTGAATGATGATTATTTTTAAAATATTCAATGAATGACTTTATGTTGATCTATGTAATTAATATTTTGTTGCTTAATTATGCCTCTAGCGAGTCACAACGATTTAATTTTTTCAATAAAATAATCTAAAGTCCTTAGACTTTTTTTTAAAGAACTCGAATTTTAAGTAAAAAATAAATTATAGTTAAATCACATTAAATTGAATTGTTAGGAACATAATTAGGCCGACAATAATAATAGGCAAGTTTTACTATTTGAAAAGCATTATCAAATTTTAGACATGACATAAAAATAAAACAATAATTCGTGGCAAGATTGAAAAGCGCTACTACCAATACACCACACACTAATAAAAATAAGACAGTTTTAAAAGCAAGTTTAAAATAATTCAAAGAAGGCATGATATAAGTAAATTAGTAGGCTCATAAACATAATATACCCAAAACTAAGTCAAGTCATATATAAGTCTATAAAGCGACCGTGCTAGAACCACGGGACTCGAGGGATTGCCTGACACTTTCGCCTCGGTCAATAGAATTCCTTACCTAGACTTCTAGTTCGTAGACCAATAAAAATAGAGTCAATTTCCTTTTGAATAGGGATTAAAATAAGGTGACTTGGAACACCAAAACTCAATTCCAAGTGGCGAATCTAAAATAAATAATTCCTTTTCAAAATGTCACTTTAATTGGAAAAACTTTGTTTTTCAAAACATTTTTAAAAAAAATAGGGGTGTGACAAGGTGCAGCCCTGTCTGGTGGATCAACTGAAGAAGACTGGGCTCTATTGCCCCCATTACCATTACCCTGCCTATTCTATGGACACTCTCGCATAAAATGCCCATTCTGACACACTCGAAACAACAAGTGGAGCCCTCACGACAAGTACCTGAGTGGTTCCTACCACAGTTAGCACAGGCAGGAGGTTTACTACCCCCTTGCGCTACACTACCTTGAGAATAGGCAGGCTTGGCTCTGAAATTCTAACTATTGTACTCACTTTTTTTCTTAGGGGTAGGGGCACTAGTAGATGATGGAGCAGGTCCCTTCTGTTCCTATTGGAAGGATGACCGGTTGACATTACTCTTCTGTTGCCCGGACCCATTCCCTGTCTTTGCTCTCTTATTCTTACACTTCTGTCTACATCTCTGCTTCTCTTCCTTAACCTGCTTCACATAGACCATCAACCTTGAGATATCCATGTCACCTTTCAGTATTGCATCCCTGCCTTCTTTGCTTGATAGACGGGACAACCTAGCAATAAACATGCTCATTCTACTCCTCATATCCGCAACCATCTTCGGAGCATAACGGGATAGTTGGATGAACTTTAACTCATACTCATGAACGCTTAAAGAATCCTGTTTAAGTGTGAGGAACTCTCATACCTTAGCCTCTTTCAGTTCTCGGGGAAAGAAAGGCCCCAAAAAGGCATCCTCAAAAGAAGCCCAACTCGCAGGTGGTACATCCTCACCTCAGTTCTTTTTCCATTGATCTAACCAAATCCTAGCGACACCCTTCATTTGGTATGCAACTAGTTCCACCCTCTCAGTATCAGCAATGTGCATGAAATGAAATACCTTTTCCAGCTCCTCAATAAAGTTCTCTGGATCCTCAGTATTGCTTGAACCAGTGAAACTTGGAGGATTCATCCTCCAGAACTCATGAATCCTTGAAGTGTCAGCCTCTTCCTATCGAGCTCCTCTTTGTTGCCAAACCTGATTAGTCACCGCTTGACTTAGCATCCTAATTGTTTTCCTAAACTCAACATTGGTAGCTTCTCCTTGAGGTTGCACTTTAGGTGCATTGGGTACCCCTTGCTCTTCAACATTACGCCTATCAGGACGACCTCTAACAGCTCTTGGAGGCATGATTATTTGAAAACACACGCAAGCACGAGTTAGAAGGAAACTTTTTAGAGATCAAACTCTAACACACGAAATGAGTGTGAAAGAAGTGAGAAATTTTCCTAAGTGCTGCAGCCTCCTAATTATAGATGTGGCGTGCTTCACACCGATAACTAGGACTCTACACACACGGCTTCATAGACTCCCTAGAACTCTTGAACTCTGGGCTCTGATACCAAGTTTGTCACACCCCGAACCTACACCCCGGACCTGACTGGCACTCGAGAACCATTGTTGTCCCCAAGCAAACCCTTGGCCTGGCTTACTTACTCAGGGGAAGACTTAAACACAAGAAATAGTCTCAAAGGATAATTCATGCGAATATCTTTATGGAATATTAAGCTTAGCCAAAATGGCAACTCAAGTCTCAACCATTAAAACAGGAAATAGAAAACTTAAGAACTAACATTTGACTATCTATGAAGCCTCTAAAACAACTGAGATGGATGTTGGGAGAAGACCCCCGATCATCCTAACAAATGAAATACTAAAAAGTAAATGATAACAAATGAGCCCTCAGGAAAGCAATGAGGCTCACCAACTGACTCTAAATTCCCAATTGGATCAATGAGGCGTTGGATGATGATTCTGGTTACCTATGTCTGCATCATAATAAGATGCAAGACAAATGGCATAAGTTCTTTGAATGTACTAATATGCGAGGGAAATTCTAAAACAAGACATTAGCTTGAAAGGAACTGAAGAACTAACCTGGCTCAACTCAACTCAATATAATTGAACTCATTTCAATATAAAGCAGTTTAAAATAAGTGCAATATAAGGAAAAGTTGTTTAAAACATATATGCCAACCCTGTGTATTTGGAAATACAATAATACTATATGTGTATGCAAAGATACACTATAACTCTGAAATGAATGTAAAATACAAATAAATTGTGTACATAAAAATACAATTACTTATGTGGGAGTTTCTCTAACCGACAACCATCACGTAAGAGCTATTGTGATGATACGACATTTTGCCTCATGCTGCCAGGGTCGTCCTATACCTTGTCAAGTGTATAGAACCTGAACTACTAAGTGGATCCACGAGTCTATGCTAAAAAGTACTAAGGAATCGTCTAAAAAGTATGATCCTTTTCTACCCATGGTGGCTACATAGTTTATGGGGGCTGTGAGTTGTCCGAACTCTCACCCATATCGGTGCTCAATACTACTCCAAAAATATGATACTAGCTCTTATGTAAACACACTTTTTTCTGTGATTTGAGATAATTGCTCAAAACTTAGCTCAAAGGCTATCTTGGAAATCAAAGTTTCCTCTCTTGCTTAATTGTGAAAGCACTTACTCTTTTCTGAAAACTAGCTCAAAGGCTCTTTGGAAATCAAGGTTTCCTTTTCTTGTTTGAGTGTGAAAACATTTTAACTCTTTGGGAATACATACTCCCCATATACTTTGAAGAAATGAACTTCAACTTTACTCTTTACTAAAGTCAAAACTCAAGTTTTAAAACAAAGTTAAATCATTTGTAAAAGACTTTTGGAAGACTCTATGAACTTCTCTTGACTTGGCTCTTAACTTGTTTTGACTGGGCTCTTAACTGATCCTTGAATTGAATTATGTGTTCAAGGATTGAGATTTGTGATACGAAAGATCTCATGATGTTTAGGAGTGTTTTTAGATAGCTAAACATGAGAAATGATCAAGAAATCACTGCTTGGAAGCAAGTCCGCGACGCTGAGATGCATTTAATTATTTGGTCGTGAAATAAATTTTGAGGCAGAACGGTCCTTGACCGCTCTGCGACGTGAGGAAGGATTTTCCAATCCTGAGGAACAGGTCTGCGACGCGGACCTGGTACCCATATTCTGCCGACTTGTTCCTTCTTCGTTTTCGAACCCCAAATCGCCTAAATTCGATTGTTTACTCAAATTCTCTTTAGATTCAGATACCCAACATATGTACACAAGAATCTAATCAAACACAACTTTAAAATCGACCTTACACTCTCAAGAACTCCTCAATCTCATCCCAATTTCAAGAACGAAAGTAAATTCAAGAACACACATCAAGAACATTCAAACTTTCAACTTTTAGGACGAATTCATGCTGAATTGAACATGTTTGTTGCGTGGGTGAACGAACCCAATGTTGTGTGAACTCACATACCTCGTAAGGATCACCCCTTCACGAAATCCAGAAGCGATTCTTGAAGAACTTGATGATAACTACTCCTTCTTCTCCTTTCTCTTCTTCTTTTCTCCTTTCTAAAACCCTAACTTGATATCGTAATAGCGTAAACTGTATTCTATCAGTTTAGACCCCAATTAATTACCAAAAACAAAATTAAGTCATGGAGTATGGAAAATACCATAATGCCCTTCTAAAATTCGGATTGGACATTTCTTTATTCGAACAACCAACTTACAATGGGCATATCTCACTCATTCGAACTCGGAATCGCGCAAACTCGGCGGCGTTGGAAATATCATTCCAAGATCTTTCCTACGATATATGGAACACACCTAACTCATCCTGATCTAGAAGTTATGGTCTTTTGAAGTTGACCAAAAACTCAACTTTAACACACTTCACAATTTCCAGATTGTCTTTATACTTTCCAAAAATGACTATTTCCTCTTTTAAATTCATTTTTAGTTCTTTCTAGTTACTGGGTATTACAATGATGATACATTTAGTCCTTTTGTGAAACCTACCACAATTAGAGCTGTTTTGACTTTAGCCCTGTCAAAGGAGTGGTCTCTTCGCCAACTTGACGTCTAGAATGCATTTTACATGGCGAGTTACAAGAAGAGGTATATATGGCTTAACCTACTGGATTATTGATATGTAGTTTCCTGATCATGTATGTTGTCTACATAAGGCATTGTATGGTCTCAAACAAGCCCCTAGCGCTTGGTTTTAGAAGCTTAGTTCAACATTACTTTCCCTTGGCTTCAGTATCTGTAAGTCGAATACTTCTCTCTTTCTTCATTCATGTGGTTCCAACATTACTATTTTGCTAGTTTATGTGTATGACCTTATAGTCATAGGAAGTTCTACTAATTTTATAGATGCCCTCTTTCAAAAGTTGTCCTTTGACTTTGCTTTGAAATATCTAGGAGACTTGCATTAGTTTTTAAGTGTGGAGGCTACTTCTTCTCCTACTGGTTTGGTATTATCTCAAACCAAATATGTTAGAGACCTTTTAGAGAGAGCTCATATGGATTGTGCACGACCGATTTCAACTCCAATGGTCAGTGGGTTGCAATTATCCAAGCATGGAAGAACTCCCTTTGAAGATCCAGCACTATACTGAAGCCTAGCCAGGGCTCTTCAGTATATCAACATAACAAGGTCAGATGTATCTATTCTGTTAACAAATTGTAACACCCCAAAAAAAAATTTGAACTAAGACTCAAACCATCCTTCGATTGTGAGTAGGATTTTACCAAGGAATTTAAAATTTCTTAAGTATTAAGGTCAGGTCACTAGATATAGCACCTTGAGTTCCAAAAAGAATTAAAGAGAATTCATTCAAGTCATTCCTTAGTTCTTTTAAGTTTTGGGTCAACTTCAAATGGCCATAACTTTCAGTACATGATGAGTTAGGAGACCAATAAGATATCGAATGAAAGGTCTTGGAATCCTCTTTCCAACACAGCCAAGTTTGCTAATTTTTGAGCTCTTATGAGGGAGATATGCTTGTTTGAAGCCTGGTTGTCCAAATAAGGAAAGTTACCCAAAAATATGAGGGGTATTTTGGTCTTTTCCTTACCCAATCGGATTTAAACATTTTTAGTAAGGTTTTAGGAGTCTAAACTGATTAGAATCAGTTTTCATTCATCCCCAAAAGCATTTAGGGTTTTAGAGAGAAGATTCAAGAGGAGAACAAGTTTAAAGTTTCAAGCGTTCCTTCAAGAAATTCAAGATTTCGCCAAGAACCTAGTTCTTTGAGGTATGTAAGCTTTCATAGTGTTGGGTTCGTTCACCCACACACCAATCATGAGTTTCTTTTGAGAATCTACCCATAAATATTTATCAATTGAATTTCTTGATGAGTTCTTGATAAGTATTCTTGAAGTTCCCTTATCGATTAAGTTTTGATGTAAGATTCTACTTGGGCCAACTTCAAACGACCATATCTCTTAGAATATTAAGAGTTAAGTGGGCCATACCCTACCAAATTAAAGGTATTTGAATCTACTTTCCAATGCCACCAATTTCGCGTCAATCCAATTTCTGAGTAAAAAGATATGACTATTTTAGTAACCTGATACAGTGATATTACAAATTAGCCGACGGGAAAACATTAAAAAGGGTTGTTTTTATTTGTTTACCTCGAAGAAAACCCTTAATGAATTTCTTGACTAATAAAAGGCTCCAAAAAAATCAGATTTTCATATTTTTAATCCATCATTCTCTTCTCTCTCAAACCCTAGGGCAAAAACCCTAAGGAGAAATCAAAGTAGAAGACTCCATTCAAGATTCTTTCAATCTTTTTTAAGATTCTTCTTCATGGTAAGTCTTTCTCCAAGAATTCCATTCTTTTCAACTAAAATTCCTCCATACAATTATGAATCACAAATGAAAATCGTAATTTTTGGCCATAGAGATTCCAAGAAATTAATTCAAGAATCTCAAGAAAGGTTTTCTTGATCATTTACTCAAATTTTTCTTCAATATTCTTCAAGAACCTTGTTCTTTCATGTATGTAAGGCTATCGTAGTGTTGGACTAGTTCGCCCTCACACCCTACATCTACTTTCATATCAGTATAAGAGTAATCTAGGATTCTTTCCCTTCAAATAAGTTGATTTTGAGTTGTTGAGTTCAGGTATCTTTTAAAAATTCTATTCCTAATTATTGAGTTTTTATATTTTTATTGAGATCCTTAAGTTGATGTGTTCATGTTTATAATTTAGCATGAACCATATTTTGAGTTATAAATCTTGAGAAGTTTTTCAAAGTCAACACTTGAGTTTTAAACTGAGTTTTGAGGAAGAAAGTATAAAAATGAGAAGAGTCGTATACATGAGTTCCATATTGTTATTTAGACCCTTGAGTCGAGTCGTTCATGACCATAAATTTTGCATTAACTCCATCAGTTTAGTATCTTCAAGTTCTAAGTCTTGATTATTGAGTTCCTAACCCTTTTGAAATTATATTCCTAATCATGGGGCTATTACATGTTATTCATGAAGGTCTTTGAGTTGCATTGTTCATGCCCATAATTCCGCATGAACCTTATGAGTTGAGTATTCTTTAAATGAGTAGTATCATTGAAGTTGTTGAGTTCCAAGTATTGAGTTCTATGCATGGTAATGAAAACCTTGAATTGAGTTGTTCACATCCACAATTCAGTATGAACCCTATTTTAAGAAGTCTTTTTACAAATTATTTTAAAACTTGTTTTAAAGACTTGAGCACTGAGTTGAGGAAGAGTTGAGCTGAGTTCACTTTCTTAAAAATGATATATGGGAACTAAGTATTCCCAAGAGTAAATGTTTTTACATTTAAGATGAGAGGAAACTGAGATTTCCAAAAGAGTTTTGAGCAAATTTGGTACCATCTCTTTTAAGAGAAAGACTTTTTTGTAATAATCTCAAAACACAGAAAGAGTTATGTTTTTAAACATATGAGCTAGTTACATTTTGGCAGTAGTATTGAGCACCGATATGAGGAAGAGTTTGAGTTCAGATTATTTAAAGTCTCCATAAACTGTGTAGCCAACATGGTAAGAAAGAGGTTATACTTTTTAGACGATTTCTTAATGTTTTTAGCATAGACTAGTGGATCCACTTAGTAAGTAGCTTCTATACCCCGGCAGAGTATACGACGACCCTGGTAGCGTGCGAAAAAATGTTGTATCATCACATAGCTCATAGTGATGGTTGTAGGTTAGAGAAACTTCCACAGAGATATTTTGTATTCTTATATACACATTGTTACTTTGTATTTTCACATACAAGAGATTTTATCTTGTATCCTTGCATACAAATTGAGTTACTATTGCACTTTTCATACATTGAGTTGCTTTCTACTGTTTTAAAAGTTTTCCATATATTGCATATGTATTGTTGCTTTATATTGAGTTGAGTATCTAGAGTGGGGTATCCAGAGTTGAGTACCTAGAGTCGAGTATCTTATTATTGAGTCGAGCCTTATTTCACTGAGTTGATTATTTTATCATTGAGTTGAGCTCTATTTTCTCTGAGTTGAATTGAACTATGTTTCTTTGAGTGGAATTGAGTTGAGAAGAGGAAAGTCTATCCCTATATGTGAGTATAATACTAAGAATATATAGTAGTTAAAAGGTCTAGAAATATTGAGGAACTGAATACAGACATTTACCAAAAATTTCGATCCTCATCATATTTTCAGACCAAACATTACCCTCAACACATATCATGAATATAAAAGATGAATAGTAAAACACATAAAAACAATTTCCCAAAAATGATGAAACACAAAAAACAAAAACAAAGTTAAAATCCAGCGTGTAACGTACATACTAGAAAATTATAAAACAAAAAGTACATAGCCAATATTGTTTACTAAAGCTTCAAATCACATCGTATCGAGCTAAGAATCAAATCAATATTAATTAAAAAAATTGGCCTTCATTAAATGATCCTATAATAGACAAATATACGATTTCCTCAAATTTAATTGTTATTATTAAATTTTTCTTTGATTGAATTATATAGTAAACCCTAAATTTAGAACTTCAAAGTCGATCCAAATTTTAACTTGTATAAATTGTTCTCTTATTTAAAGGGATGTTTATTCTTTTAGAATCAATCAATAGAGAATAATGTTTCCTTGTAGAAACAAGTTATGTGCATATTAAAATTCTCTAGTGTATGTAATTTACTGATAAGTGAAGTTAAGTTACGTGCACAATAAATTTTAGAGTATAGGTATGTAAGAAAGTATTAGTCTTAGTTCTAGAGAAAAGGGTAAATTTACACAGATCCTATTACTTTAAGAGTAAATTAATTAGAACCGTGTTAGTTTCTAATATTATGTTGGAACTTTTATATAAATAATATATTTTATTTGATTAATTATGTTTTTAAGTATTATTATTTTTATTACCATTTATTACATAATTTTATCTTTAATAACTATTTGATATAAATCTGTATTAATATTGTATATTAGTTGAAGTTCTGAAAAATTGTATTAAAGTTGTACCAAAACTGTATAAATAAGCAATCAGTGGTCTGGTGGTGGTGGTTAAGAAAGAGAAGAGGTGAAGCTCTGAAAATTTGTATGAAAGTTGTATTAAAATTGTATAAATATATACGACAGTTATAATATCTTCCAGCGGGGGTGGACCACGGAGCCCTTCATGGGTCGTGGACTACCTCACGAGACGTAGTGCTCGTGGAAGTGAGTCAGAATACCTCAAGCCCTGACATCAGACCACGGATCCCTCCACGGGTCGTCGTCTCGATGACGGGCCGTGGGAGGGTCCGTAGACCTGAGCCAGTAGACCACTAACCGAAGTGAAGAACCACGTCGACCTTCACAGTCTGTGGTCCTTCACATGGGCCATGGTAGGGCTCGTGGTCGAAGACCCAAGAACCAACAACTACTGGACCAAGGACCACGACCAGCTCTTTCTAATCCATCGTTATGCGCTTTCAGATCATGCCTCCTCATAGAGCTTACAGAAGGAATGTGAATGCACGCAACGCTAACACAACTCCTCCCATCCCAGATCAGGAAGTTTCGAATGTTGAGTTTCGGAACTCCATTTAGCTTTTGGCTCAGAGTGTAACAAACCAGAACAACCAGCAGGTTCCAGTTCTTGCAAATGCTAGTGATGGATCAGTGGCAGCCAGGGTTCATATTTTGTTAGGATGAATCCGCCTGAGTTTTTAGGATCGCAGGTCGGTGAGGATCCCCAAAACTTCATAGATGACGTCAAGAACATCTTTGGAGTGATGCAAGTGACTGGAAATGATAGGGTGGAGTTAGCATCCTACCAGCTTAAGGATGTGGCTCGCATCTGGTATACTCAATAGAAAGAAAACAGGGGTGCGGATGCGGCTCCTATCACTTGGGAGTGCTTTAGTGAGACTTTTCTGGATAGGTTTTTCCCAAGAGAGTTGAGGGAGGCAAAAGCTCAGGAATTCATGAATTAGAGGCAAGGTAGCATGTCGGTCCAAGAGTATGGACTGAAGTTCACCCAACTCTCCAGGTATTCTCCTCACATGGTTGCTGATTCCAGGGCTCAAATGAACAAGTTTCTATACGACGTATCCGACTTAGTGAAAACAGAGTGTAGGAATGCTATGTTGCTGGAAAATATGAACATATCTAGGTTCATGACTCATGCTCGGTAGGTTGAGTGAGATAAGCTTAGGGAATAGGCTAAGGATAATAAGAAGGCTATAACATGCAACTATGAGTACCCTCAACAGAAATTGGGTGGTGGAAATCGCTCACAGTTTCAGCAAAAGTCTTCAGCTCCAACACCTTCATTAGCTAATGTTCCATCTTCCAAGTTACGATAGCATTATAAAGGTAGGGCATTAGGCTCTAAGTCTCAGGGGAGTGTTTCAGGCACAAGAACCTACCCAACTTGTCCAAAGTGTGGTAAGAACCATCTGTGCGAGTGTCTTGCAACAAAGGAAGGATTATTTGGGTGTGGTCAGTCTGGTCATAGGTTGAGAGATTGCCCTTATGCTAAACAGGGTCAAGGAGGCAATGGTAGGACTCAGTCTACAGCTTTAGCATCACCAGTAGGTCTCCCGACTCAGCAGGGTAACTCATCTGGTACAGGTGGCGGACAACACCAAAATAGGTTGTATGCTATTAAGGCTCACCAGGATCTGGAAGATTTTCCTGATGTAGTCACTGGTATGTTACGAGTTTTTAACTTGGATGTTTCTGCTTTGTTAGATCCAGGGGCTACTCTTTCCTTTGTAACTTCATATATAGCAGTAAATTTCGGTGTCAGTCCAGAAACTCTTTCAGAACCCTTCTCAGTCTCTACTCCAGTCGGTAACCCAGTTATTGCTAGACGGGTATACAAAAATTAACCTGTCACAGTCTCCTAGAAAGTTACCTCAGCAGATTTTTTAGAGTTAGAATCGTAGATTTTGATATTATTCTAGACATGGATTGGTTACATTCCTGTTAGGCCTCAGTCGATTATAAAACTAGGATCGTTCGTTTTAAGTTTCCACACGAACCAATCTTAGAATGGAAGGGTATTAGCTCAGTGCCTATGGGTCGATTCATTTCTTACCTTAAGGCCTGAAAGATGATCTCTGAGGGTTATCTCTATCATCTAGTTTGGGTTAAGGATTCAAGCTTTGAAACCTCAATTCTTGAGTCAGTTCCAGTAGTTAATGAGTTCCAAAAAGTGTTTCCAGAAGATCTTCCCGGAGTTTCTCCCAAAAGAGAAATCGACTAATGAATTGATCTCCTTCCAGATACCCAGCCTATTTCTATTCCTCCTTACATAATGTCTTCAGCTTAGCTTAAGTAATTGAAAGAGCAGTTGAAAGACCTTCTAGATAAGGGCTTCATCAAACCTAGTATTTCCCCATGGGGTGCACTAGTGTTGTTCGTGAAAAAGAAAGATGGTTCTCTTAGAATGTGCATTGACTATTGGTAGTTGAAAAAAGTCACAATCAAGAATAAGTACCCTATCCCCAGGATTGATGACTTGTTCAACCAACTTTAGGGTGCTAGCCATTTCTCATATATAGACCTCAGATCCGGTTATAATCTCAGAGTCAGAGATAGTGACATCTTGAAAATAGCCTTCAGAACTCGGTATGGTCATTCAGAATTTGTAGTTATGTCATTTGCACTAACCAATGCTCCTGCAACTTTCATGGATTTGATGAACAGGGTGTTCAAGCAGCATTTGGACTTGTTCATTATCGACTTTATTGATGATATCCTCATTTACTCTAGGAATGAGGAAGAAAATGTGACTCATTTGAGGGTTGTCCTGCAAACTCTTAAAGATCACCAATTATTCGCTAAGTTTAGCAAATGTGAGTTTTGGTTGCAATCTGTTGCTTTCCTTGGGCATATTGTGTCTAGCGAAGGGATCCGACTAGATTCTTAGAAAATAAAAGTAGTGAAATTATGGCCCAGACCTACCTCTCCTAAAGATATCAGAAACTTCTTTGGTTTAGCGGGTTATTACAGAAGGTTCGTGGAAGGATTTTCATCCATAGCCTCTCCACTGACTAAGTTGACTCAGAAAAAGGTTAAGTTTTAGTGGTCAGATGATTATGAGAAAAGCTTCACGGAACTAAAAATTAGGTTGACTACAGCTCCTGATTTGACTCTACGAGAGGGTTCAGAAGGTTACATGATCTATTGTGATGCATCCAGAGTCAACCTAGGTTGTGTATTGATGCAGTGAGGTAAGGTTATAGCTTATGCTTCTATACAGCTTAAGGTGCATGAGAAGAACTACACAACTCATGACCTCGAGCTTGCAGCAGTGGTATTTTCCCTTAAGATTTGGAGACATTACTTGTATGGTGTTCACGTAGATGTGTTCACAGACCATAAGAGACTTCAATATGTGTTCACCCAGAAAGAGTTGATTCTTCGCTAGAGTAGATGACTTGAGTTCCTCAAGGATTATGATATGAGTGTGCATTACCATTTGGGTAAGGCCAATGTAGTAGCAGATGCTCTTAGCAGACTATCTATTGGTAGTGTAGCACATGTTAAGGAAGAAAGGAAAGAATTAGCAAAAGATGTTCATAGGCTTGTTCGCTTGGGAGTTTGCCTTATGAGCATATCAAATGGTGGTGTAACAGTTCAGAATGGGTCAGAATCTTCATTGATAGCAGAGGTTAAGGAAAAACAAGACAGTGATCCTATATTGCTTCAACTAAAGGGTGCAGTCCATTAGCAGAGGGTTGAGGTTTTTTCCCAAGGGGTATATGGTGTGCTTCGCTATGAGGGTCGTTTATGTGTTCCTAAGGTGGGTGAGTTGAGACATCAGATTCTTGCAGAAGCACATAACTCCAGGTACTCTATTCATCCAGGTGCCACTAAGATGTACCGTGATTTGCGGGAAGTCTTTTGGTGGAATGGTATGAAAAGGGATACAACGGATTTTGTGGCTAAGTTCCCCAATTGTAAAAAAGTGAAGGTAGAACATCAAAAACCAGGGGGTATGACTCAGGAGATCAACATTCCTACTTGGAAGTGGGAAGTGATCAACATGGACCTCATTACCGGTTTACCTCGTACTCGCAGACAATATAACTCCATTTGGGTGATAGTTGACAGAGTTACTAATTAAGTCTCGCACTTTTTGGCGGTTAAAACTAAAAATTCTGTGGAGGACTACGCCAAGCTTTACATTAATGAGATAGTTAGGTCATATGGAGTTTTTCTATCTATCATCTCATATAGAGGTCCTCAGTTTACCTCTCATTTCTGGAAGTCATTTCAGAAAGGTCTTGGTACTCAAGTTAATCTTAGCACAACATTTCATCCACAAACTGATGGTCAGGCATAGCGTACCATTCAGACCTTAGAGGACATGTTGAGGGCATGTGTGATCGATTTCAAGGGTAGTGGGGATGATCACCTTCCCCTTATAGAGTTCGCCTACAATAATAGCTACCATTCCACCATTCAAATGGCCCCTTATAAGGCATTGTATGGGCGCAGATGTAGATCTCCAGTTGGGTGGTTTGAAGTAGGTGAAGCAGCCTTGATAGGACCAGATTCGGGTCATAATGCTATGGAAAAGGTTCAGATCATTAGAGATAGACTTAAGACTGCCTAGAGTTGCTAGAAGTCCTATGCATATGTAAGGAGAAGGGACTTAGAGTTCCAAATTGATGATTGGGTTTTCCTGAAACTGTCACCTATGAAGGGGGTGATGAGGTTTGGCAAGAAAGGGAAGCTCAGTCCTAGATATGTAGGTCCTTACAAGATCTTGAAAAAAGTTGGTAAAGTGGCTTATGAGTTAGGGCTGCCATAAGAATTAGCAGCAATGCATCCGGTTTTCCACATTTCGTTGTTGAAGAAGTATGCAGGTGATCCATCATCTATAGTGCCATTAGAAAGTGTGGATGTGAAGGATAGTCTCACTTATGAAGAGGTGCCAATTGATATTCTTGATCGTTAGGTTTGAAGGTTGAGAAACAAAGAAGTCGCTTCAGTGAAGGTTTTGTGGAGGAGTCAGTCAGTAGAGGGAACTACTTGGGAAGCAGAAGCAGCCATGAAGGCCAAGTATCCTCTTCTCTTTCCTTCCGATTCCATTCCAGTATGAGGTAATAGCTCCTCTTCAGTTTTTTAGTCATTCGGGCGTAGTTTCAGTCTTAGTCACATGTTCCTTCAGTTTGTACTTGCAATTTCAGTGTATTTGCATGTTCTTGGAACTTAGTTCAGTCAGAAATCAGTTTCATGTAATTAGTGGTAGGGTTTGCAGCTCTTTCCCTCCGTATCCAGCTAATATAGACTTCATTCAAGGACGAATGTTCCCAAAGGGGAGATATTGTAACACCTTGGAAACCAGACTTAGATAATGCAACAGAAACTCACTTGAACCAGTGAACCATGACAGTGTTCACGGACTGTGATAGGGTCCACGGTCCATTGACCCGCCCATGGACTTCAGCACCTTCCTGCCGGGGAGGACCACGGAGCCCTTCAGGGACCGTGGACCACCTCACAAGATGTACTGGTGCTCGTAGAAGTGAGTCAGAATCCCTCAAGCCCTGACATTAGACCAAGGATCCCTCCACGGGCCGTGGTCATAATGACGGGCTGTGGGAGGGTCTGTAGACCTAAGCTAGCAGAACACCAACCCAAGTGAAGAACCACATCTACTTTCATAGTCCGTGGTCCTTCACACGGACCGTGGTAGGACTCGTGGTCGAAGACCCCAGAACCAACAGCTACAGGACCAAGGACAGCAACCAGCTCCTCGGTCCGTGATCCCTTTGACAGTCTATCAGTGGGGCCGTGGTTAACCCCGTCAGACTTTTAAGTCAGGGGGTTTGGTGTTTTTTCTATGCGTTGGACCCCTAAATTACTTCTTTTAACCCCTAAACTACGTAGTTTTGGTCAGTTTTAACCTAGAAACTAAATTAGAACCTAACGGAATCAATCATTCACCAAAAATCAAGCGAAACTTAGATCAAATCAGAGAGAAAGTTGAGCAGTTCCTCCAAGAATACGGAACAAGGTTTCGTCAGTTCCAGCTCTGAAATCAAAAGATTTCTCCGTGGAATTTGTCACTAGGTATATGGGATTTCACTAGTGGGTTCCTTTCACCCATTAGGTCCCTAGATTTCAGTCAGAATCTTGATTCCCTTAATATTATATAGACCTAGGGTTTCTTGAATGTTAGAAATTATTGGGTTTTAGTTGTTAGAATGATCCAAATCAGATTATCATATTGTTTCTTAGTTTCTTGCATGATATTCAGAACCCTAGTTGTGTAAATTTGTTTAGTTCATGAATTACACATGCTAGGTCAGTCTAAACAGATATACATGTTTCAATTTACGAATGTCACATTATCAGTTATAATTGTTGCATTCTTAGAGTTTGCATGTCTGTAATTGAGCTCTCCAGTACATCAGTATTTCATTCATAATATTGCTTACATACATTCTAATTGGGAGTAGGCTTAAACCGAGTAGACTAGGGTTCAGCGTACCCGAATAGTCCCAGAACTACGTGCCCCCTATAGGTTTATAAGTCCACTCTGTGGGCATTACATTTTAGTGATCACGCAAGTCATGCATCTATACCTCTGGCAAGGTATATTGGATCCTCTCGATAGGGCGTATACATCAAACTCCACATTTAGCTCATGTGGTTTTATGTTGGTTATTAGTATCTCCAACGGTCAGATTCTATTGCATTACCAAGTTATCAGTACAGTTCAGTATTCAGTTTGAGCATGTTATAAAACATGGTCATTGCATTCAGTTAGTTCATGTTCAGTATTTTTCAGTATAGTATCATGTTCATCTTGTATCATTTCTCAGTTATATGCTTTGTTCAGTTATGTACATAGTTCAACTTTATTCTATCGTGCATGCTCAATACCTTTAAAGTACTAATGCATACTCTGCACTACATCTTCTCGTTATGTGGGTTCAGGTCCTCATCATTCAGATCACACATAGATCGGTTCCTAATATCCAGTTTAACAGCATCAGTGGTGAGTCCTCATTCTTCGAGGATGATTGACATGATTATTTCTTTTCCTTTTAGTCTTTAGTTTCAAATTTGCTAGAGTTAGCTGGGGCATGTCCCAACATATTTAGTCAGTTAGAGGTTTTATTTCAGACATAGTTAGATTCAATTTTAACTTTTGAATTTGATATTTCAGTTGTCTTAAACTCTTCTCAGATTAGTATTTATTCAGATAGAAATAGGTATTCCCCATCATTTCAGTTTTATGATGATTTAAGCTTCCGCATAGTACTTTCTTAATTCGGTTATCTTTAAGCATAGTTAACTTGGGGTCACTCGTGATCCTAGGTTCCGTGTCCGCATCTTGGGGGTAGCTTCGAGGCGTGACACATGGTAAGGATCGGGTTCTTAGTTTGAATATTAAGTATCGTGACGGGAGTATGGGTCACGTTTTGGATCGAGTGTTGGGGTCAGGTGTCGGATCGATTATCGGGGTTGATTTTAAGGTCATAAACTATTTCTCTAAAACAAGTACTTTCTACTCTCTAGCCAAAAATAAAGATATTTTCTAAAAAATGTTTTTCATTCACCAATCATATTCTAGAAATATTTTCTAAAAAATATTTTCCACTCACGAACTAAACATGAGATAATAAGTTGAAACAAACTTATTTTCCAATAATACATTTTCTAGTTCCATGAAAAACATGTTCCTTCATACCAAACACACCCGTAATCTAGTCAAAGATATGCTTTATAAGACACTAAATAAAATAGAATAGTTTTAAAAAATGTAATCTAGTCAAAGATATGTTTCGCAAATCATTAAATAAAATAGAATAATTTTTAAATATATTTTTGACCTTAACTCTAATATTTATGACATAAAATTT
Organism: Solanum chiquidenum; assembly: GCA_029582725.1. Taxonomy (NCBI): domain Eukaryota; kingdom Viridiplantae; phylum Streptophyta; class Magnoliopsida; order Solanales; family Solanaceae; genus Solanum; species Solanum chiquidenum. Next base: position 68,876 of record JAJOOS010007692.1, read on the forward strand.
TATAGCAAATTATAATAATGATGATTTCGTGAACAAAACAATTTAAATAGACATTCTTTAACTCATTTGTAAAAATAAAATAAGAAAATATTAGACTAGTGTGCCTTGAGAAAACCGAGCAAGAAGACACCAATAAATTGTCATGTCGATAGAGGCCACCCTCTCCAACGCCATTAACATTCATTTTTACCGATGTTACAACTGCAATGATGCCTTTCACATAACCCCCACCGTTAGCGTCAGCTCCTCCTTTCGTTTTCCTTGTTGCTTTCATCGCGACTTCCTCCCTAATTACACCATTGCCAATCATATGCCTGTTCCTCAACATTTAACCTTTTAAGATTTTACCCTTCCCACCACCAATTTTGATACTTTTGATTATTTCGATTATGAAATAGAAACTGATGAGAGTGATTTTGATGATCTTTCATTTGAGTTTTTGTACTCAACTCAAGCCCATTCTCCAACTCATAAATCATTTCTTGACTCGCTTCCGAGTGTGAAAATTGATGAATCATCGAAAAACTGTTCGATTTGTATGGATGAATTTGGAATTGATACAAAAACGAGTCAATTGCCTTGTAAGCATTTTTTTCATTATGATTGTATTGTCCCTTGGCTTAATAAGATTAATACTTGTCCATTCTGTCGGCATAAATTTCTGAAAAAAAATGAAGATGAAATTGAAAAGGACCTGCAAGTCATTTTGTATGGTGAAATTGGTGGTAGAGAATTTCAAGATCATAATGTTGTTCTAGAAACAACAGCATCATCCTTGAGTGATGTTGGTGAGGATGATGATGATCTTAGAGAAAGGGATCTAGATGAAATTCGTGATGAAGATGGTGATATAATGATGATTGATGCTTGAATTTTAAAAGAGAAACACATAGACATGTATATAATTTTCTTTTTTAGGTATGATTTTATCTATAATGTCTTTTGATTTTGCCAAAAAAGATTAAAATTTTAGTGGGAAGTGAAGTGTTATTAAACACTCAATATGTTGAATGTTTTGAGTATGTAGGATAAACATGATAAACATAAATATGGAAAGTGTTTAATGGAAGAGACGTGATGATACATTGACCAGGTAAATAACATAAAATATGTTCATATGTTGTACTGAAATTACTAAATATTTGCGCATACAATGATCTGAAATGACTGAATTATGGGAGATACTACTAATAGACATATAACCATGTGAGTTACT